>JAIEZT010000016.1:20757053-20902053 GCA_019594935.1 Periophthalmus modestus
AGCCTTCCCCTACATCTTATTCCCCCTTTTTACCATTTTTCTTCTGTATAACACAATTATATGTATATTTTTGTGTAGATATGATGCAATGTGCTCATATCTATCACACAAAGGCAAACAAGTCAAAGTGAGTGAGAGAGAGAATGCAGAGAACAATACTGGACATTCATGTTACATCACAACTTGAATTTTAGTTTAAAAATCCTGTTAAAATCTGATGTTTTGTCCTGGTTCATAGTCTGTCAAGAGAAACTAACTACTAAATGTGGTGGTATTACTAAAAACAAGCATTGTTGTTGCTTGTTGAATGGACCGAGTTTTATATGCCAAGTTTGTAAACCTAATTCAAAACAAATAATGATAAGGTTCAATGTTTGAGGATTTTCTGTTTGGATCATTCCTTCAAAAATGGTCATAGTTATATAGGCCCCGCCTCCATCTAAAATTATGATGCCATCAACTTCTACAATGTGAATGTATTTAATACAAGACTTATTATCAGCTTCTCTACTGTAAGCCCATGGTGTGTTCTGCACTTGACAATCAAAAGCATTTTACAATTACCAAATTATTGTTATATTAAACTACTATTTGGGTTCACTTCCAAAAATAGCAGTCATAGTGTGAGGTAAGAGAATGTATATGGTTTGCAAAACATTAATCCAGGAAGCAACAAATGATGCTAAAATAATGATTGTGTAGAATTTAAGAAAATGAACAAATGCAGTCAGACTAGTTACAAAAAGAAAAAATCTCCTTAACCCACCTGCGAGGCTTTCCTTCTTCATAAGGTGGGATAATGACCACTTTGACAGTCACTGAAGTCCTGAGGAGGTCAATCATCTGCTCATGGGATAGCGTCACAGCTGCAACTTTGCAAATCTCCACTAAACGACTGCCTTGCCTCAGTCCTGCTTGCCAGGCAAAGCCATACTCCTCCACCTGTATAGGAAACAGAATGTGCTTTACACTGTCTATGAACTGAATCAAAGCACCAAAACTGAGGATGATGAACCATACCTCAGCCACTGTCCCATCCAGACGCACATGGAAGCCCAACTGGCCTAATCCATTTCTTCTTAATGTCATATCAACAGTCTCACATCCCACAGTTAGAGACTGCTCAAAAACAGGCAAAGGAATTTAAATAAGGATAATTAATTATTTTAATATATTCAAAGCAATTTCAATATGGGTTAAGCTTTTTTGGATTTCACAATTGAAAATAAGACCCAACCTTTAAGCGTTGCACAATTTCCCTGATATCTTGTGCATAGCCTTCTGGAACGCGCACAGAGATGTGGTCCCCTCTGCCATAGAAAATCTTCAGAGAAAGCCTCTCTGGTGTCCAGCCGATAACATCGGCACAGAAACAGTTGAAAACCACTTCTTTGGTGGAGCAGTCGATTAGAAGCACATATTCTGCTGACACACCCAAGGCACAGGGCAACTCAGTGCCCCCTCCACTAAAGTCCTGAGCCTGGACCCTCCAAGCCACTGCTCCAGCAGCCCCCAGCTCAGCACCCTCTCGAGCCTTTGAGCGCTCACGTTTTTTAGACGCCAGAGAAATAAGGTTATTTAGTTTACCCACTGAGTCCAGTGGCGTGCTGCTAATATAGTTTTCTGCTAGGTCACGAAGGTATTCCTGGCGTGTTCGCGTTGCCATAGTGTGAAACTTCTCTGATTTATGAGCAGCATTCTCCGCATTGATAACTTTGGCTAATAAGAAGTTGCGAAAGGTTTCCGGGTCACGAAACACAATGCCACTTGGTACAGGTGGCCCAAAAGGTGGCACATCCTTCATTCTTGTCACAGCAACACTGAAAGCATAAAAGTAGACATCAATAAAAAATGTCCAAAATTGTTAATACACATTATCTGTCATTAGGGACTTTACCTGTAGCAGGTGTTTTCAGAGCAGGGATTATGCACTCGGACGATGACAAAGACGTGTTGGAAATGTGAGCGTATGTTCTGAGGGGTAAAAGGCAAAGCTCCAGGTTCTTGAAAGATTATAGTCACTATGTCGTTGCCTATGTGTCTTTTTCTTAGGAGCTGAAACAAGACAAAAGCATGAAATAATTAGGACTCATTATACAATTAAGGATGTCTTCAAAGTTCTGTGATAGATCCTGTGATTGAAAAATCAAGTAAAATGATCCAGACATTCACTACAAGACTGTTATTTTAACAACAGCTCTGTGTGGGCTACTGTGCTCAAACTGCATGATGTGAGGCCTGCCAATGCTCTTCATCTGCAGCGGGAAGTGTGAAAAAAAACAAACTGTTATGTAATCTGCTCCACTGTGGACTGACACAAACCCCTACTGCAAATATTTGAGCACTTTTACTCCCACATAAGAGCCAATGTAAAGCTTTGAGTTCTTAAAAATCAATTTTTTAAAGTAGAATTAGGCTCTTTTGTACACAGAAAAATAAAAGTAGACAAACTATTCACATAACAATGCTGCCATCTAGAGGCTCTAGTTAAGATCTGCTCCTTCTAGCTGTTAAATTATTAAGTACATTTTTTGACAAATTATTGTTATGGTATGCAGATAAATATGTCTAGATTTTGCCTCAATGAGATGTATAATAAAAATGCAGTTTTCTTAAACACACAAAAACTATATAAGTCAAGATGACAGGACATGCTGTATGAAATTAAAAAAAATTGAATAGAATACAAAATCAAAAGCTGATTTTTACCTGCTGTGGGTTGTTGGGCATGTATGGTAGCATTGTGGATACATGAAACATGATCTCATAGCCTTGATAGGAAGTGTACAGGGAGTGAGTACCAGTGGAGTCAGCTAGAAAGATGACAAAAATACATTATTACCTAATTTAACATGGTTTGTAAATAGTTCCTATACTAGTTACTCTTGCATACTTTTTGTGTCAAGCTGCGCAGCATATTTGGTAAATCCTTTGAGAAGCACCTGCTCCCCCAATAGCTCCAGGAATGTAGCAAAGGCGGGGGACGCCTCCTCATTGTTGTACATCTCCTCTTCGGTGCTTTGGCCGGCACGGCACAGCAGCACACCAACTTTGTGCTTTTGACTCAACTAAAAATATCAGAAACGTAGTGTACAACATATTATTAGCAATATATATTAATCCAATAATGCTTTTGTACTTTTCAGCTAGTCTAGCACCACGTCAAGTCAACACATTCAACATAAGTATTGTCTTGATATCAGTCTTGTACTACTCTGGTTTGTGAGGCAAGATAATGTAAATAAAATGTAATAAGAATAATAAAAATTATTATTAGATAAACCAATCACTAGCTGATGCAACCCAGTGTCTCCAAAGTGAGTCAATAACCTACCCCTTGTTCGTCGAGTTTGAGGAGCTGCTCTGTGGCTTTGGGTGTGCCCAGGGAAAGTCTTAAACAGGACACACTAAGCTCTGGGACCACCTGCTCCAGGACCTCCTTCAGGGGCAGACCCCTCACAGTGCCATGTCGTGAGGTGGATGCGATTGCATCTTCTAAAATAGACCCTCGTAGAGTGACCAGCTGTAAAGAATATACACCAGCATTACACACTTTTCTTTAGAGACACAAACAATAATAATACTAATCATAATAATAATAATGATACATGAACATCAATCAAATGAAAACACTAGGGGATCACTAGGGGATCACTAGGGGATCACTAGGCGACAGTGGCTCAGTGGTTAGAGCATTGGTCTCCCAACCCGAAGGTCGGCGGATCGAGTCCAGCTCGGACCAAGTCCAGCTCGGACCAAGTTCTGTCGTTGTGTCCTTAGGCAAGACACTTCACCCACATTGCTAGTATGAAGTATACTCCTAGTATGAAAGTGGTGTGTGCGTGAATAATCGGTGGTGGCCGGAGGGGGTACAGGGTACTGCTCATTTGTGAAAAATTTGTTTCAAAAGGGTCATGACATAGTCAAATGCACTCTAGAGGATTTTAAGGTGTTCTTGCACAGAATTACACACACATGGCTTCATTAAAATTGCATTGTGCTAGAAGCAGAGGCCAAGACAAGAGTGTGATACAAAAGCTTTTTTTGCTCACACTTCAGTCAAGAACAGCGCACTTAGCTGGGTGTGCTTGTGTAACATGACTGAGGCCTTCCACCTTGCTGTGTCAGCACTGTTGCACACAATTAAATGACTTATGGTAGATATTTGAGACACAGCTTCAAATGGGAGGGAATAACATCCACACTCAATCACTGGCTCAATGTGGGAATAGTAGGCCCTGTGTGTGCTATCTGAGTTCTGTGTATTTAGGCAGCGGAGAGGCTTCATTGTTGAACTAGAGCTAAGATGATGAGGCCAGGCAGCTATGTAATCCACCTAAAATAACCTGGCATCAGTCACAAACAGGTCTACCACACAACAATAAAAGCAACCTTTTTTATTCAATCATATGCTGCGCAGCAATAAAACCATGCGCTTTGTTATGGTTAATATTTAAGTATTTTTTGTATTACAGGTAATTAAAATTGATCATGGAGCTTTGGTTACAATTAGGGGTGGGTGATATGGTGATAAAAAGTGAATTGTGATTCCTGTGACAAATATGCTTTTTTGGTGAAATCGTCATCTCATGATTCTCATATTTTCTGTTTAATGCAGCTCTATACTCAAATACAGACACTTTTCCCACCCACACCTCCTATTGGTCACCGTCAACATTTTGAAGAAGCAGGTAACTTAATTTACCTCGACATAAAATTTGTAAGATGACACAAATTCAGAAATAAAATGTGATTATAAGCTTTATGTATATTTTTATAATGTATCCACATACCTCACTAGTCCTGACAATTAAGCGGTACTGGTACTGGTCTTTAAGATCTTTGGTGTCGTCCAGTTTCTCTCGGCGGATGCTCACTGCCACAGGGCCCAACTTATCATCTGTACCAAAATAGTTGGAATGCTCTGGGGAAAAGCAAAAATAAACATGTAATTACAAAGTGTTCATTTTCATACAAACAAAACTCACTACTATTCTTGATTTTTTGTGATTTCTGGATAATAAGTGGCAGTGGTATATTGAATAAAAGGTGACAAAATTTTAAGAAGCGCTGATGTTGTGCATTTCTTTGCTGCTATCTTATAAAGAGGAATCTGGACAGACAAGTATTCCTCCACAGTTAATTAGGCTAGAAGAAGAAACCAACCTAGTGCTCATGAGCACACAGCACTGTGTAGCTTCTTTTACTGTCCTTAGACAAAATATGTCAGCCAAATGTCAGCGGACAGAGCAAAGAAACTTGTTTTTGGAATGATAACCTTTATTGCAGTATCTCTCGGCCTCGTTCATACTCTCATTTATCCACTGCTTCTGCTTCTTCAATTTACTATGAAATTACCAAAACAGTTTTATGTATATTTTCTAAGAATGTGGGCAGCGAATGCACACTGCAATATTTTTATCTTTTGATGTTATGCAAGGTCATGCTAGCTGTAAGTAGCGAATGAGTAAAAAAATTGCCTGTGAAATGTTAAGTTACCTTTTCCATGGAAACAGTCTCTGTAGTAGCGAGCCCCCAAGTCTACATGTTCAATGCAGTACTGCTTCAGTCTTTCAAGTCTGGTTACTTGCTGTTCAATAGGCACTTCCAACACTGAGACACTGGCATTACTTTTCCTAAGCCAGCCTCTTGTGGCCTCTCCACCGGCTTCTCCTCGCTCGGAAGAGGAGCTCAGAAAGCTGATGTTACGCTCCCAGTAGTCCCCCGTCTCATTGAGGAAATGGGGGCAGGACAGTAGCATTTGGCTTGGGCTATGTGCTCCTGTGGGCCCATCCAGAGGGTCCAGCCCCAAAGATGAGCCATATGTTCCAGGGTCAACACTTAAGGGAAGATCCTCAATGCTAGAATAAATGGGCTCATTGTTAACAGGGACTGATGATTTAGAGACAGACAGGGACGCTGAGGCAGCAGAGGCTCCTGTTGCGGTGTTCCTTCTCTGTGCCACATAGCCACGTTGAGCTGCAACCTCATGAAGGTCAAACAAGATGCTCTGAGCATCAAAGTGAACTAGACTCTTTGGACAGACCCATGGCCTGTAGGAGGAGTCCAAAGCAACTCGTCCATCATCTGTCTCTCCTCTTCCTCCGTCAAGCTCTCCTCGGCTCGAGCTCCGAAGTTTACGAAACAATGAGGAGGTTCCTAATGATGACTCTGTTCCACCACTTTTCTTCCTAACTCTTTCTGCCCCATCCCTCCTTCCTGTCACTCGATCATCCACACTCGGGGCAGGTGAGGAGGACGAGGGGAGGGGTGCACTGGGTGGAGAGTCTGGGGCGCTCAGGAGCTCTCCGAGGCGAAGGGGGGCAGAGCTGCGCTGGTCAGGCCTCTCCTGGTGAAACTGGTTGAGCATGTCAAAGAAACTCTGCTCAGGAATGCCTTGGATATCAATGGAAGAAGTGCTGCCATATTCTCTAAAAAGGGCCCCCATGCTACCTCGCACCTCCACCTGAAACAAACCAGTGCATAGTGTGATTCATAAATTGCACCAATGTTTGCACCATAGCCATGCTCTTTGTTTAATGCTCAAGTGTAATTTTGCTGTTACTTGTAATAATGAAAATAAACTCTTGAATCTTTACTTACCTCATTCTCATCTTGTTCGCTGAGTGTGATCTCACTGTTGGAGCGCTGTCTCAGAGGGGGAAAAACACGCAGGCTTAATGGGGAACCCCTATCCATGACAAACCCTCCACCTCTGAACTCTACATCTTTTGAGCGTCTCCTTGGCAACCGGGCAACTCCTCCCCGCACAAGTCCGATGTCTGATGAAAGAACTGATGACGTAACAGAAGTAGAGCTGTCGTCTCCATGGTGGTTGACTCCACTTTGACCATTTTCCAGCAACGACTCCCTGGACTGAGCACGTCGGGGTGGCCATTCAGCAATACGAGCGCGCACACCCATTTTCGGCACAGAGACGCGTGGCTGGAGGGAGGGGTCAGTGGCGTTAACAGCAGAGTGGCCATTGGGAGTGTGACGAAAGGGAGTGTGTGCCCCTCCGCCTCCATCCAGAAGGTCCGAGGAGGTGCATGTAACTCCTCTGTCTCTGTAGCTGTTCATAGCACGCCAGGGGAGCTCAGGGCAGGACAAGCACTGCGTCCAAAGGGGGCCAGCAGTCCATATTAGATGGGCTTCTGGGAGAGAAGACGAGCAGGGGCCCCAGATGCACGCCGTGGATGTAGCAACAGTCCTCGGCTTGTAGAATCATGCCTTCACGTGACGGGGACTTCAGGGGTCCATCAAAGACCAGCAGAATGGTCAACCCTCTTCTTCTTATTAAAACTAAATAACTACAGATCTGAAAGCACAGGAGAGAAATGGTTATTAGCTTTTAAACACATTTTCTACCTCCAACAGTCAGTCTAAATGTGGTAAATTGTGATAAAAGCAAGTGAAGAGAAAGAGTGTGGTGAGGGAGGATAAGGTGCGGTGAAGTGATGTGACAGGGGATTTCTTCTATTGAGACTAATCTCCCAAGTGCTGATGGGCCTAATATGACACACTGTAATGGAGCACACAGTGAACAGAACTCTGAACACTTGCAAAGTCAAATTCAGGAATTAAAAAAAAGATTATAATCCACTTCCATCAGTATATCATTTCTAAAGACCACCAGAGGGCACTCATCCAAGATTCATAGAAATAACATAGCAAATAACACAACATTTACATCTTTTAAATACCAAATATTTCCAAGACAAGTAGCGCTTGTTTCAAAATTGACATGATTTCGCTATTGTATTCACTCAAATCAGAAAACTGCACAGTAAATAAAATCCCTGTACACGTGTTAAAGTAGATGTATCATGCCTTTGTTTTGTAGGCCCACGCACACAACCAGGCCAAAGACTCCAGTTCTGACAAAGTCCTTCCTCATCCGGAGCACTGTCCTGTGATCCACTCTCAGGACCAATCCCAGATTATCCGGGCCCAGCTGCAGAGGCTGCAGAAAGGCTGCATTGTGAGTCTGAGGTGCCTGATGAGAGAGTCAATGGAGCGCGCCTCAAAGTCACTGCATAGTGCTGCTTAGTAATACAGACCTGAGCCTCTGTCAAACTATAGCCATGCTCATGGTAGAAATAAAACTAAACAAAAAGTTGATTTAGTCTTTGCCTTCTTTCTAATTTATCAGAAAAAGAAGAATAGTTACATTTTCGCTAAAATAACGTAAACTGACGGTAATTAATGGACTGTCATAGTGACCTAGATAATAGACAAGTTACACGCCATCTGAGTGTGTTTTGGATGTGAACATACAAGTTGGGTCAACAATATGGTCACAATGAATTGGAAAACAGTTTATTAAATGTAGCCGAGTACTGATCACAGTAGTTCCAGTGACACATTGTATGTAGGCAGACATCACAAGGTAACTATGAGCTGCGCCTTTTAATTACTCAGAGGGAATCTTGGCCTGGGATATACCTCCTCATTCAAGCTTTTCTTCCCGCGCTCGCTGCAACTTGCAGCGCAGCATAATGCCAGCCCTTCCCAATCACCGCAAACTGCCTAATTACACCAAGACAGAGTTGGTAATGACAGAGTCAGGAGAGGATACGACTTCCACAGGAATGACTGTACTTGTCAAAATGGAGCTTATGGGTCACACCAGCAAAAGGGGGTCTGCATGCTGAAGAGAGTCTGAGCAATAATCTTAGATGCAAGTAATCACAATGTATTCACTGATTAGTCAAACTGATAAATAAAGTCACACCTTGACTGAGGTTCAGCTGCATCTGAGGTGGTCTAAATTTTAATTTGTAGATTTTTCATAAATACTTTCTCTAATTGATTAGTGGCTCCATCATTATGAAAGCTGCCATTACTATTCTACTGCTGCTGTCGCCCTGTACATTACAATTATAAAAGGAAAATTCCTGATCATTGTAAAAATTGTTATCAGTTCTGACAATGACATAGAAGTCTGTAGTCATAAACAAGGGTGTGTGCATAGCAGATGTGATAGGTTTCACGCACACTGGGTCCGCTGCACTGATTTGTCTATTGCTGTGGAGACGGAGCAAAGATGCCCTGGGGCAGTATGTGGCCTCAGCAAACACACCCTGCATTAACACTGTATGCCTCACACAAGAAACAGGGGTCTGCACACAGGAGGCGTTAGGGCAATTCAAGAGTGTCCTCACAGGGGTCTGTACACAGGGGGCATTAGGGCAACTCAAGTGCATCTGAACGGGTTTGTACACAGGAGGCATTAGGGCAACTCAAGTACGTCTACACAAGCAAAGATAGGAGAATGAGAACCAAGGGCACATATACATTTTGGGGTGGATTATTGATAGATACTGAAAAATGAACTGGGGGCTGCTAACATCATGTCTTTAGGGGGAGGCCAATTACTATCTAACAAATACAATTGTTATCAATACAATCGTTAGATGTCCACTTATTCTTCCATTGAACACACTGTGTCCAGGTCTATGACCTGAGAAGATCAATGAGGATTTGAGTGTTTTCCATTAAAGGGCCCATATTACTCCAAAATCTTATCTATGTTATGTTGTTTCCTGATCACAAAAAGACCTGGAGTTATGTTTTGCTTCATTTCATTTACATTTGTTTAACACACAGCATTCTGTTACCCCTTGTAATGTCATGTGGTAATACAGAAGGTGCTGCACTGTGTTTTTAAACTTCATGCATCATCAATATAATAATTTGCATTTCAGCCTAGAAATTGCCCATCTCTACTAAACAAAAGGTAAAAGGAGCTGTTAATTTGAAAATTACCACTTCATGACATCACAAAGTGGAACAGAGCATTTTGAGCTTTTAAGATGTAGACAAACAAATAATAAAGGGTTACTCAAACATGTGTGAATGAAACAAAGCAAAACTCATGCTTGACATGTTTTTGATGAGGTAACATTCTAACATGACTTAAAGCTCACAAGAGTCAGTTTTGTGTAATATAGGACCTTTAAAATAACCATGTGCTGTATCAGCTAGTTTTGATGCAGTAGTTTCATTCCACTGCACTGGGAATTAAATTAGACTGCAAGTGAAAACTTCACAGTAGAGGTAAAGGCTCTGCAGTAAAGGCTCTGTTTAAGAGATTACTGTATACTGTCCCTACAGCTACTCAGAATGGTTGTACTATGTTAAAAGTATGGGGTACTGCAATTTAAGCAGAAAAAAGTCATAACAATTTCATTGAAGACCTCGTGAGTGCAGGTAAATGCCAGACTTTTCAAAAAAGACATCCACTGAAGCAGTCCGTAAAGTAACCAGACAAAACAATGATTGATTAGGCACCGACTCCACTATCTACTGATTAAAACAACACATTTGTGACAAAACATTATATTAAGTATGATACTGTGAGAGTTGCATATATAAAAATTATATACCCCAGGGGGTGGGCTGCCCCATTCACTCACAGCTTCACACACTTGATTTCTTTTAGGTCATTTTCATATGTTACTGGCTCTGTGGAGCGACCCCAATGCGCACAAGGTTTAGTTCTGTTTACTTTACTTTTGTGTCGGTCTTGTTCACATACACTGTGCATCATTCACCCCAAAGTCTGTGAGTGAGGCCATCAGCTGATAGTTGAACTTATTTATATGCGCTTCAAGCAGACCGAATACGCATGCATGCACTTGCTTCTCCTATACCTGATAATCTTTTCTTTCACCTGTGACTAAATACTCCGTCAGAACAGTACGCTCTGGTGGAGGAGAAGAAAAAGCTTTTTAAACAACACAGGTAGACCCAGGTTCCCCTGCGCAGACAGAGGCAGGAGGAGAATGTCGCTGATTAAGTGGATACAAATTGCCCTGTCAGACAAACGTGTCAAACAGCAGCTCTGCAGCTCCCATTCATACAAATATATGTGATCCGAGTGCTTTTTTGCCCAATTCCAAACACTTTTACTTGCACTGCGGACTGCATAGGTCGGCCTGAGGTTGGCCGTGTTCACACTTGCTTTGCTCCAGAATGCGAGTGGAGCCGCTCCGAGAGCACCTATTTAAAGCGCTCAGAGCGGGATTTTAATGCGGTCCAGAATGTAACTGTTGGGTCCACACCATCCCAAGCGCGACGCTCTTGAAGCAAATGCTCTTTTACTTTTAATCTTCCCATCTTAGATCCTCAGAATAATGCATCGCTTGAAAACTGTATACAAAATTAAATCATGCATAAAACTGCACCACCACATATGGTTAATAGACCAAACCTCTTAGAAATGCTCCTGAGCTGTGGATGGCTATGCTGCTGCAGGTTCCCATAGAAACGGGAAGGTGCGCCAACAAAAGACACAGGATGTAGGCGGTGGGCCACAGTCAATCAGGACCCAGCACCTGAGAGCAGTGCTGTAAATAATACCAAACAAGGCACAGCGCAGCAGCATCCACCACTTACTGTGCAGACACACTGCAGCACAATGCACAGGCTCTCTCTTCTTAAACAACATTATAATGAAATATCAGGTACAGTTAATTATTACTGAAAGACCAGAAAAAACACTCACAACCGTAATCTTAAATCATCCATGGTGGGTGACCACAGTTTGCATCCGATTAACTGATTGGGTCCAATGTAGTCTAGCTATGACTGACCGTGTGGTAAAGGCATCATAGCAATACTTTGATTAAAGGGTCGGGGTT
The DNA here is from genome assembly GCA_019594935.1 of Periophthalmus modestus. Lineage (NCBI taxonomy): Eukaryota > Metazoa > Chordata > Actinopteri > Gobiiformes > Gobiidae > Periophthalmus > Periophthalmus modestus. The sequence continues at coordinate 20,768,699 of JAIEZT010000016.1, forward strand.
GATTCCCAGGTCTCCCGGGCCTTTCTGTGCCGAGTATGCATATTTCTCCCAGTGTCTGGGTGAGTTTCCCCCGGGCACTCCCATACTTAGTACCAAGTACCGTAACCTATGAGAAATTTATGAGGTTACAAGCCAGGTGATAAAAAGATGATCTGGGATTACCAGGAATTAGGTGACTCTATACAAAAGATGTGTCATCTACTTTCAATTGTTATGACAACAATTAAGAATCTGCAAAAGTCTTCCCTGTGTCAGCATTTTCTGGTAGTAGCATTTTTATTTGGTCTTGATGAAGATAAGATACTTTTCCACTGGAGCAGTTCCTCCAGGCCTGGTCACCTCAAGTCCCTGTGTCAACCAGAACAGTTTGTAGAATTCGGTCTCGAAATGGCCTCCATGGTCGAATCAGTGCACAGAAACAGGCACTAAACAAAAGGAATTAAAAAAACGTGTGGCATTTGCCAAGGTCCACAGCCTGCTAAAAGGATGCAGCAGACCTACTAGAGCCCGCATGGATCCAAGATTCACCTAGAAAACAGTCACGTTTGGTGGCGGAAAAATCATGGTCTGGGGTTACATCCAGTATGGGGGTGTGCGAGACATTTGCCGGGTGGAAGGCAATATCAATAGCCTAAAATATCAAGAAATATTAGCTACCTCTTACATTCCCAACCATAAAAGGGGTCAAATTTTGCAGCAGGATGGTGCTCCATCGCATACTTCTATCTCTACATCAAAGTTCCTCAAGGCGAAGAAGATCAAGGTGCTCCAGGACTGGCCAGCCCAGTCACCAGACATGAACATCATTGAGCATGTCTGGGGTAGAATGAAAGGGGAAGCATGGAAGGCAAAACCGAAGAATCTTGATGAACTCTGGGAGGCATGTAAGACTGCTTTCTTGTAATTGTCAAACCGCATGGATGCAGTCCTTCAAACTCATGGAAGTCATACAAGATATTAAATATGGATCTCACAGCACCACTACTTAATAATACCACGACAAAACTTTAGTCTTGCCAAAATCTGACCTTTCTGTGTTTATTAAATGATCAATCTTTCTTCAGTGAAGCAAATTTATTTTAGTATATTGAGCAAACTTTGGGAGGGTTTTAGCTTTCATATGAGACATTTCTAAGACCAATCGATTAATTTAAAGTCAGGTTATAAGCTTTTGTTTCTACAAAAGGGATAAGCGACAAGACTTTTGTCAGGGACTGTATTATACTTATTTGATTGATTTGATTTAACTTTAAAACGAATTCTGTTTTTTTCATTATAGTATTATTTCATTTATTCATTCAAAGACATTTTGTGTTTTGTGAATGCAAACTCTGAGATTAAATGCAGACTGAGAGATCATGTGTTGATAAAAATGGCTGGCTGGCTCACAAAGTTAAAGACGCATATTAACTTTATTCATTAATAGCCATATTGGGCTGTGCAATTAATCAAACATGGTACAACTGATCAAATCTGATTTGCTTGGGCACTTTAAAAGAAAGGTCTACAAATATGTTTGGAGCACATTTCAGACTTGAGAAAAAGATTGGATTGGAAAGCACTCATTTGTGTAAGCCCTTGTAAAAGGTCTATTATAACTTAAAGCTATATGCTATAAAATCTAACTGAAAAATTATATCATTATAATTATTGTAATTGTTATTACTAATAGCTCTGCCCCATCTCCTGTCCCTATACATAGCGTACATAAGGGTTAGTAAACTGACACAATTAGGAAAGACACTGTAATCTATGCGAGCTAGAGCTTCCTGCAACTTTATCAGGACAATGACAGACTAACAAGTCTAAATGATGAGGTCTTAAGCGAGCGACTGCAGCGGGAGAGGGGTGCCAAAGGGTTGGAGACAGGCCATGACTCTGTTCAACACATTACAGACAACTATAAATAGAACAGGAAAGCTTAGCTCAGGACTTTATTGATCTAGGGCTACAAGGAAAGTCCAGTCTAAATAACGATAATGATCAGTAAAAAAAATATATAGTGTCACACTGAAGACCGTTGATAACAAATCTTCATTCTGTTCATACCCCACTCAGGAGTGATCAGCTTTTACAAGTTATCAATGCACTGTACTGCAATGAATTATTTAAATAAGCAAAACATTAAAATGAGCCAAATAAATATTAAGTATAAAGTTGGCATCTGTCAACATTTGAGGATGAAATGTTTAATAATATGATGTGGTGTGCTGGTCAATTTTAAACTTTAAAAAAAAAGTTTAATATAATAAAAAATAATTATTATTATTTTCCATAATATCAGCCTTACAAATATAAACTGTCATTATTGCCTGGTCTGACAGTTGGCAAGGTGTTTGGTGACATTACACTTTTAAAAGCAGATTACAGATAGTAGCTGCGTGAACTTAGTTTTCAGGTTGTCCCATAAATGTGAAGTGACGCCTCTCTCTCTCTCTCTCTCTCTCTCTGTTAAACACTACACAGTACACTCACAATGCCTCTGGAGCAATGGGGTCATCACACAAAGAGGGGCCTCAGTTCTTACCCGACCCACCTCACATGCACTTCTTCTTTTTTCCACTTTTCTTGTTTCAATAGTGCCATTGAAAACCAACTCCCAGAGGATTGGGTTGGTTTTCAGTGACAAACTTTGCCATAGACTCCAAACTGACATACGTTAAGCCATGGATAGTGCAGTAAACTCAAGATTTCACATAAAAAGGAATAACATTGGTTTCCATCTGATGTCAGACAGCTGTCTGAGCCAAGCATGTGCCATTTCGCTCAGCTCACACAGATATCGAGAGATACAGCAGTCAAATCAAAACAGAAGATTTCCGGGCGGCGCCTATAATGTTGGTGAAATCCTGAAAGCTCCTGGGGATTTTTTTTCAGGCCAGTTGCATCAAGTCACTAAACAAAAACATGTTCCTACTGAAAGAGGAACATCGAAAATATGAAGTGAATCATTTGTGACTTTAGTATTAAATTTATGAAAGCCCTATGTGCACTGTAAGATATGTGTACATGATATAATCACATGTGTTCTCCCATATAAAGAAAAACTAAGAAATGAGCCTGCAGGCTAAGACTGCAATTAATCAAATGTATAACTGTGATTTTTACTAATTATTACTCTATTTAAGTGCCAAACATTTTGTTAAACGTCTCTTCTTAAGTGTCACAAAACATTATATTAGGTTAGACTTTTACAGGTTGGAAAGAATAGAAATAATCGATTCACAAAACTGATTGAAATAATGAGCTGTTATAATCATGATTCATGATTATAATTTTTGCCATAATTAAGCAGCACTACAATAGGCCTTACTTAAGGAGGACAGGTAGATATGTAGCATGTGCCGTCACAACCTCTTAGGTTCAAAGTCGAGCTGGAAGGTGCCCTCAGCATGGGGGGTGGCATAGAGGAGGGGTAGAGGGGGTGTGCACGCTGCTCACTCCTGTCACATGTTTATCACAGACCCACAAGAGTCAAGACCTGAGCCTGGAGGCAATAAATGAAGGCAGTACAAACAAGAACAGAAGTAAAGGGCAAGTTCAAAAACAGGACATAAATCAGGCACAATATCACAAGACTTGCTTTGTCAAACATTTTATTATTGTGTAGTTAGTATGTATTTTAATAACACTGATGAAATAAAGAATCACAGGCTCATTGTTTTGACTGTGTGCCCATTCGAGTCACTTTTTGCCCATGGACAGAAGGTATATATTTATCATATATCTCTATTTGTTTGTGTTAGTAAAATGCTGTGTTAAATCAGCTGTGCCTGGCCCAAAGACAAATTGCAAGTAAATTCCAGAATTTTAGAAAAGCATAATTTGGAGTTTGCTGTGGTCAAAAGACCAGAGTTATCCAGGGCTTATGCCACTTCTATATGCCACTTCTATCCACCACTGGGACGACAGAGGAACTGGAGATTCAAAGGAAATTAGAAACACATCCACCACTCCCTGGTTCCTCCCTCAGCCATGGCTCAGCCAACCACTACTGCGAGCTTGTAAAGTCTGAGCTCCCCACATCGTATATTTAGACTTACCAGCCCAGAGTTGGTAGAAAAGCACTACATTAGAAGAAAAGGAGTGAAAAAGTCCACAGTGAATGTATGTAAACATCACACTGCCCCAGTGGTCAGGTGGAGGTAGATACAATACAAGATTCCCTTTAAGCCAAACAAAATGGGATGTGAACAAATAGAAGGGAGCCAAAGACTAAAGAAGAGGCATGTGAAGTATGGAAGGCTCGGGGAAACCCTAAAATATGAGCTCCAATATTTCCACAGTAGTTTGCCGACTGTCTGCTTTGCCTTGTTCCACCTTGGCCTAGTGTTATTTTATAGTAAGTATTTTATATATGATAAGATGATTACAATCATGGTGGATTGAAGTAAACAACAAGGGTAAGTGGCCTGAAACATAAGAGAAAGCCAATGTATTCACAGTGATTCTCATTTTAATCTCAGTAAAACCACAGACTGTTAATCTTCAAGTTTGACTCATGCCTCAGTGTATTAAACCAAGTACACTGCATATCACCATTCAAAGTATGTTCAGGCATACTCCAAAAAAATGATGTCTAACATTTCACTCACATGAATACATTCAAACTATTCAACGCCAAGTCCAAATAAAGGTGCATGCAGTTGAAAACTTGGCTAACAAGAAATACTACTTCATGCAGAAGCCTGTACAATAGTAATGACTGTGCAACCAGGACATTAGTTTCACTGAGTCACACACCTCCAGCAGAAAGCATACTCACAGTGTGGGCCTACAGCGCAACACAAAACAGAGAACATGGAGTCTGAAATGTCTGAGGTCTAGAGGAAACATTTAACATTATAATAAACCTACACCATCTTAAACTAAGTGGGCTTTGTTTCAGTTCATCACGTCGGTGTGTGTGTGCGTGTGTGCGCGCGCGTGTGTGTACATACACAATCTACTGATGTTGAAATTTGATCACAGTTCCCTCTTGATTGTCTAATGTCTAATCATTGCGAAGGGTATCAAACCCTAGAGCTCACCTCTGTGGAGCTGCCACAGACTGGTGTGGTGGAGCTCAAGTGAAACTAATGCGTACTTTAGACCTGAAGTTCAGGCGTTTCTGGTGCACCCACCTGGAGGAGTACAACAGGTGCAGATGAGCAATACAAGAACATGGGTGGGCGTTGGATGCATCCAAAAATGTGCTCTCAACTTCCATGTTATAAATCATCACATGTTTATGAGCCATAATTTTTCACACACACACACACACACACACACACACACACACACACACACACACACACACACACACACACACACACACACACACACACACACACACACACACACACACACACACACACACACACACACACACACACACACACACACACACGCAATGGCAATGTAATTACCACTTGACCAACCTCTTGAGTTTACAGAAGTCACTCATGTTTGTTCCTGTGAAACTGCCATTTGATTTGCAGCAGATGGAAAAGGTCACAGAAGGCAAATGTTGACTGGTTTACTCAAACAGGCTGCAGCCACCTGTGCCTTAAATGACTGATACAGGATTATATACAGTAATCATGGACAAGGCAGCTGTGCATATAACCACCAGCAACTGTACAAAACCGTTTATGGAGCTATAGCAGTGTAGCATATAGCACACAGATAATATAGAGAAAAATTATCAATGAACAGAGTGAAGAAATGTGTATTGAGCACAAAATTACTGTTAAATACACACTGCAGCTGAGTGTGTCCAGGTTTAGTTTAGTGGGCAGGTATGAGGCATGGACATTAGAAGTGTCTGCGTCACTCACGGCGCAGATGGTTCAAAGTGCAGAGGACTGTGTAGCCATCTGTTTACCTGCCTGGCCCTGCCTCATGTCACTGCAGCTCTGCTCATGGACAGAGCTCACATTTAAATATGTTTGCATTCGCCGGTGTCACTGAGGCGCAAAGCATGCACCTACAGATTTAAGAGATTTTGTATATTTGGGGTATAGTAAAAAAAAACGTATACTATAAACACAACTTTACAAAATGGAAATATCAATGACCAATAAAACAACTTTTTTGTTTTGCTTAGTTGTTTTTTTCACAATGTAATGCAAAGCACACAGTAAGTTCAAATAATATGTCACTTAGCAATTAAGAGTAATCAGTATCCTAAAGAAGAGAAGCTGCTTATGCCAAGAGACTGTACCGTTGTCTGCAAACATGTACACACTACAGGCTGCAGAAGTTGATTGCTGGTGAGCAGTTTAAGAATTGCCATCATATGTGATCATATGTGATCATGCTCTACACAGAAGGCCTCTACTTGAGCTCTCCTCAGACAGTTGTGTCATTCACTGTAGAAATCAGCCATTGTTAATAAACCTCATTGTCTGTTCTCCTCTTAACGGGCGGTGGGGGTGGGGATTTCCCACAGCCGACGTTTGTGAAGACAAACAATGTCAGGAGATACAGAGGGTGAATAAAACCAGTTTTCTGAACGACAAGGTCAAACAAGATAGCCTTCATAAGAGTAAAACAGAAAAGAGGTGTGATTCATTTGGTCAAAGGAGCTTTAAAATGCAGAAATAACTCTGACCCCAATTGGAGCATGAAGAGGGGGAGCAGACATAAAGCTATAAAGACAGCACCACTACCAACAACACACCCCCACCTCTGAGTCAGCCATGCCCTATTTGCCCCTACATTACATCAACAAGCCACATTCAAACTGTAAGACACATACAAGAAATGAATGGTGAAGTAAAAGACTTGCAAATGCAAAACAAAACATTATTATAGACACCAACAAACAAATACTGTAAAATTGTGGTCTAGAAACATTTAAACGACTACATAGTAAGAGCTTTGATCTTTTCATAGCGGTGTTAATGGTCTATCCAAGTTAGCCATGCATGTGAGGATGGCCCGCACATGAAGAATGCGAGGAACGTAGCACTAGGAGCCTGTTTTATTAAGAGGCAGCAGTCGGCAGACTGTGGGGGACTGACTGCTGATGCGGCCTGTAAGCTAAAGAGAAGCTCAAAGTGGAGGCAAGCTGGACCCCTGGGGCAGAGGCCAGATATCCACAGCACTGGAGCAGTCTGAGAGGAGTGGATAAACAGGCCTGCAGGCACACAAGGCTGCAGCCAACCAGGAAACCCACTACAGAGCTGGGCTACTCCTCACAGTTCTGATCAAGAAACTCCCAGAAATTAAACAGAAACATCAACAAAAAGAAAGATATCTGGAGAGTAAGACAGCTGCATAGGACCCTCAGTCTGAACTACTGGGGGATTAAAAGCACAAGCTCACTGTTTTGGCAAAGACTCAGTATGGTGTGGTAAGTGGGTTAAGACGCACCCCATCTCTAATCGTTCCCCCACTCCCCTCTTCTGCCTTTAGCTGCCAAACCCAGCTGAGGATTTCCACAACAGAAAGTTCAATAGAAGTGAGAAGGCCATCAGAGCACATCAGAGTGCTCAGGACAGCACAATGTGTCACAAATGGATCAAATATTCAATTGTAAAATGTGAAGGCTGTCATTATTTATGTAATGAGCTCAGCAAAACAAACTATTCCCTCATCATAAACCGTATTTTGATTCAGGCATGTTTGTGTACTCCTGCATTGTGCTTCAGTGCTCAGAACATTTCTGTTCTTAAATTCCTTATTGAAAAATTACTTTGTGACATTTTTGAATTTTGAACATGAAGTCAATGGACATTTTTTGTGATGTTGTTTTGGATCAATTTTGCACTTTACGATAAGCAAAAGTAATAATCTACATAAGTAATAGTTTAATACAAAACACTTCTTTAAGGAAAAGTTAAGCCTGTAGTTAAAACATTTATTAAAATGTAAGCCTATGTCATACTGGTGTGTTAGTTTAGCATTTCATATTTCAGTGTTTAAAATGAGCAGTGTGAACTCAATCCTGACTTGAAAAGATAAACAGCAATTCTAATGAGAATCACAATACTCATATTAGACTCAGGCTGCGTGATTTTGGATCTACGAGTCCAACTTCACCAACTGTAAAATGTATCTACCATAATTCCTGCCTCCATGGCTCTCTTTAGTCTTGGCATTAAGGGGACACCAGTGCACCAGGCCCGCACCCACTTCTCACACAATGTCCCAAGCCAACAGTACCGTAACTTGAGGCACGATGAAACCGTAGCATTGAGTGGAGAAGGCCCCGTAGAGAGCAGCCACTGTTTGTCTGCAGGACTGAGAGCAGGGAGAGCAAACACAGTACAGTAGGTCCATTGAGACTCCAATAAAACAGAGCAGCAAAAAGCACTATACAAACCAGCCATGTGAGAAAGGAGGAAGAATGCTCGTTGAGTGAGGGGAACAGGGCCAGAGCAAATAACACCAGTCGCACATTTTTCAAAAGGCCACTGCCAACTTAGCGCTCTGTACCCGAATGCACCAAGATTATGTGGAGTTCAGTCAAGGCTTGCACGATTTAGAATTGCCTTTAATTCTTCAACATCAAGAGTCATTTGCAGTTGGTGTTCAAACAAGTCCAGGAGGATTACCAGTATAATAACATATTGACAGATATGAACTGCAAAATGAATTCAAGAATCAAATGTTTTTACAGTGTGTTTGTGGAGGTCCAAACTGCAGGTTGTTTGATACAAAAGGACATTTTATTATCAAATAAATGTACCCTTTGCTAACAGGAGTTTCAATTCAGTTGTAATTAATTTTGCAGCCTCTTCAGTCTCTGCTAGCTGAGGCATTTATAACCATCAAAAGCTTGGTTATTGTCTTGAGGAGTTATTAGTAAGAAGTCAAGACATTTGAGTGGCACTGCACTTTTGTCCGAGTACAGCAGCGGCTTAGTGATGGTGAAGTCCACAGAGGAAAAACCTGAGCCACATAAGGGCAGCTGGTGAACACAGGTGAACAGCCTATTCACCAGACGTTATAGAGAGGGGTTTGTCTTCACTCAAAGAGGATAACAGCAGCAAGGTGTGGTCCCTTTAGCCAATAGACGCATTGTACCCTATGCGAAGAGCCATTTAGAGTGGTCAATAGAGACACAGGATCTGAATGGCAGCGATCTTCACGTCCAGAGGTCAAATCCACACAGTTTTTCTTTCTGGAAATAGAATATGGGTCACATTTTACATGCACTTGTTGATTTACAGGTCACATGATCAGTGACAAAGTGCTTTACTCGTGTAGTAAGATCAGCCTCTCAAAACTATCTTAGGCATCTGGCTTGACACTGGCCGGCGTCCTGTGGTGGAATTTGGCTCGTAAAAACAACTGAAGAGGTGTGTCCGTTGGAGCAGCGTCAAATTCAGCTTCAGAGGGACTGCAACAACATCGCCACCATGTTTGTACAGACATGGCAATCATGTCACATCACCTCCATGTTTTTTTTTTTTTTTAGGACAAAGCACTTTTACAATAAACTGGACACATTTAGTCTCACTTCCTTTTGAATGTAATTTTATTATCAGGCAATTTGTTTACTTTTCAATCAAACATTTAAGTTTGTAAAGAGGAATTAGACAACACAGAAATGAGTTTGTGTTACTTCAGAGGGTGAGCTAACCACCGTTTTGCCAATTTTTGCCTCTAAAAGAATTTTTGTCTTTAAAATTCAAAACCACTTTCTCTGTTTGATGAACTTGGTCAAACATATTCACAATAATATAAAACATATAATAACATAAAAACAATATAAAACATATCAGACATGCATCAGACGTCTGATATATGTTTTAAAAATAAGATTCTGTACACATTATCAGTGACTCAACATTAACGTTTGAAATAAGAATATGAACTGATAATACTAATACAAGAATCCCATACATTTCATAGAATATTTGTAGAGGCCTTTGCCATAAGATAATTGTACCAACACAAAATTGTGATTTGAATGCCATATTGTGTGTCGCCCTTGTGCCAGGAGGTGTATCCATAGTGCTTTGTAATAAGACAGCTTGCCACAGTGACACAATGTCCTCCTGTCTTGTGTTGAAACTAAGCAGAAATGTCAAGGGTCAAATGGGTGTCTTTCACAGCACACACCTGGAGCAGAAGGTAAACAAATGCCCACTGTATTCAGCTGCTGAACCCATGTGAACAAGGCAGGGGGACCAACTGGGAGAGCCACTGCTTTCTTCAGGGCTTCATTTGATTTTATACTGTCAGGTAAATCTCTCAATAAAGCTGCTAAAACATCATTGACTAAAGCTCATTGAGAAAGTGCTGAACAAAAAGGGAGGATGACTCAGTAAAGAGAGGAAATGAGAGGAGGAAGATGAGCCCAAACATGAGGCGGTTTCTTGTAACAGAGCTCTCCCTCCTGGCACTGCTCTAACTGCTCCTCTCTCCAACTTATCAGGTTATCCCTCCAACCCTCTCCCACGATGATAAGAGGCACGACTGTTGTGCTAAGAAACACCCAAACTTCAACTGCCTCCCTCTACAGACATCTCCAGAGGGACAGTTCACAGGGCTGTCCGCGCTGCTGTGCACAAGTAAACATTCCCGTGGATAAACTTTTCAACACTCTTCCAATGTAGAGGACAATAGGATACTAGCCTGTCCTCCTGGTACTGTACAAATGGAGAGGTGTCTCGTTCCACCAGGGTTGTCAAAAAGTATCAAAACTAGATACTCAATTTGTAGCATTAAGACTGAAAAAAAGTTACAAAGATATTAAAACATAATGTACAAGAGTTTTAAAGCCTTAAAAACATGAAAAACTAGTTTACAGTATTTTAAATTGTTTACAACTGTCTAAAGTCATTTCTCACTTCCCTTATGCATTCATAGCATCCTCGTTATTCCCCACCATTGAATTAAAAGCGCTTTCACAACTTTCAGATGACAGAGAAGGGTTTTGTTTATGCGGGCAGCACACAGGGGTCTCATTTTTTACTCTAAGAGACACTTTTAGAATCTGTACAAATTGTACTTTATTACATGGCAAAAATCGGGTACAGTTCCTTTAAGATGAGATAATATTAATAAAACTAATATTCTTTTTTATGTTAATTGTCTGTTTTCATTGGGTAAAAAACTAACCCGGCAGCCTGAGAAACAGTGGATTTCAGCAGAATCAACAATTGAAAGATTCAACTGTTATTTATCTCATTAGCTCATTTATCTCAAAGACGTTATAGATTTTGCTCTGAATGGTAGAATTTTGTGCGAGAATGTTTGCTGCATTTGAGAGACACGTGGTACAAATGAGCAGCTGTGGTTGGACCGTCCTATATTTGGACAGAGCTTTTTCATGCTTTACGGTCCGATTCCTGACTGTTCTGAATTCCATAAGAATGTAGAAGTGATTGCCTGGTTAGGCAACAAAAAACAAATATGGAAATCAAGTTTGAAATTTTAGGATCATGACAACACTCCTTTCCATTGCAAAAGTGAAATAGCATGTGGTATCAGAGCAGAGCAGTTTTATTACTCAATTAGGCCCTTTATTCGCCAGTATATTGAGTGCAGAGATAACAGGGCTGTCTTGGGTTGATAAGAGTGAGGAATTAGATTTAGCTTATGACTGCACTAAATATAGACATTTTATATTAAACTTAATTTGAGGGAGGAGATCGTATAGTCCAATGGAAATAATACTCTGACACTTAAATAAAACCACAGTACTATATAAGTTATATAACTAGCTGCAAATGGTTTCAAAAGGGTAGATTTATTAATTATGACGAAGAAAATTCAGCTTCTACTATTATTTCACCAACAATGTTTAAAAATCTCAATTACAAAAATGTATAAAATAACGCACAGCTCACATTTTTATGTCAGGCCATATCCAGTCCTATATCACAATAAACATTACCTTTGAGATTTGACCTCAAAGTCATAAAGCACACTCTAATCTGTGTTGCATTTTTTTCAGCATCAAGTATGTAATAACATTTTTGATATTGCTTTTGTGTGATTCATGGTGCCCCCACTCATGGCCACCATTGCACGCATCCTCCACAGCTCAGCCACTTCCTGTTCCAACATCAGGCGGGAATGCTCCAAATAAAACACAGATGGACTTTAACAAGCCGACAGAACAACAAGGAAGCTTTTATTGCTCTAGGAAGATACAATGAAGTGACTATACACGCATTACTCAAATCTCATTGGCGCTTTTGACGTAGAGGGGAAGATGAAGATAAAAGCTATTGTACAAGAGTGATTCAGTGCAGTGAGTCAGAAACAAGCCTTGAATACTTTCTCATTTACACAGAAAAGTAGTTTAAGCAGCACCCCCTTAGTCACTTTAAGATCCTGCTGGAACGTAATTTACACCATCTGACATAACATCATGGGCAGGTGGAGGGACTATAGTTTTTTCAGACATAATCATTATACACATAACATTGAAAAAGCCAAAAGTAGCAATATTGTTAACATGTCAGTACAAGCCCCTGTATAATTCACACCAGAATTTAATTATTATTTCAAATCATACCATATTTTGCTATTTATTGGCGCAATAATTGATATAACAATGAAGTATCCAATTATAAAGTGCTTTGTCCTCTGCAAATGAGGAAGTGTGCTGTTAGCATGCAAATTGTTGTTAGCACTACAGTGATGGAAAAACGTCACTCTGGCCTCTGAAAGTTGTGAAGTGCACCTAGAAACTTAATGCAGTAAATAACTTGGATGCTGAGAGTGCATTAGAAAATTGAGAAATAACTTTAAACTGGTTCTGTTTTTCATGTTTTTGAAAAATAAAATAAACAAAAAAAAGAGACAAGACAAAAAATAAGGCACAGCGTTTTAAACAGCATACACTAAACACATGTAATATTGTGATACATTAATGATGAGGCTCAGACAGTTAACATGAGCCTATGACCTAACAGGTGTGTAATGGCTGGGCCTCAGTGGAAGTGGAACAGCCAAGGTCAATGGTCGTCTCTCCATAAAAACAGATGGAGACAAAATCAGCTGTTTGTCCAGGGCTTCCGTGCAGGATTTCCTCTTTCCAGGACATTTTGGTCATGCAGGCACACACAACAGGCCTCACTGTGCACAGACAGAGCACCTGCCGGCAGAGGCCGGTGAACTCTAACTCAAGAGACAACACTTGGATGAAGATATATAGGAATGCACCAATCCAGATTTTTCTGTTTCGATACTGATGTTGACACTTTGGCTTTAAGTATTTGCTGATAACTGATATCAACTAATACTAGGGCAAAGACTGAAAATATAATTTATTTCTTTTAAACACAAACAGGATAAGATAAAGTTCTGTAACTACAAAATAGCTTTGTAAAAAATATAAGTCTAATATTATGAGACATTTTGGGACAACATTAGCCAGTAAATCATCTTGTTACACTAGTTTATATGCCAAAATGGAAGCTGATATCCAATCCACCCAAATTTCCCATATTGGTGCTAATATTCAATACCAGTATCGTGTTGGTGCATCTCTCTATATGACAGAGACAGATACAAGATCATGAATGTTAACATGCAAAGAAGGAAAGGAATAAAATTAAGTTCACTGTTGAGCTTGGTATAGGTAGGATTTTCTGGAATACAGTAGTATAACAATAATTAATTTTGTTTTTTGTATGTACTTTTGAACTTGATAACAAAACAGACAGAAAGTAGCTTTTTAAGCTGTTAGAAAAATGTGCATGGCAACTGTACATCTCAGGCACACATTAGCGGGGGCATTACAAAGCAGGACTGATAAGCACTCTTACTGTTATGGAGATACATTCATTTGGTAGTGTGGGCTCTCTCCATCACCGCAGTGCAGGCTGCAGTCACCTTCCCAGAGCAATGCTTTTGGTTTTCTGCTTCTATGTTTGTTGCACTTCATTTTACTTTTACCTTGCATTTTATTCCTTTTACTTTTAAGCAAATTTCATCTTAAATTAATAGTTATACATTGAAATGAATGTCAAAATCTTGTCCAAAAGGTCTGCTAAGTGCATTGTGGTCAAGATGAGCGCTGACCAGGCCAAACTGTGGCAAGAAAGGGCTCCTCCACATCTGTGTTTATCCTTTGCTCAAAGCAGCAGGCTATATTTACCCCCGTCAAACAGCAGCACACAGGTCCAGAGCAAAAGGATGTGGCTTCAGGACAGGGCCCCTGCTGAGGCTACAGGAACTGCCCTGTAATATATTTAGCCTTAGAAGTCCATCTTCGATCCCATCAATAAACACACAGCTGTTTGCTTAAACAAGTGCATTTCAATCATGTAATGCCGCAGCACCAGTCTCTGATTCATCTTTGTTTGCAGATTGGTAAACAACACCTTGAGGGAATCTGACCTCTGGAGGAGGATGAGGAGGCAGCCTTCATAGATCAACTGCCTACTGAGTGGATGTGTTATAGCCACACAAGGGCGGTAAAGCATGGGCTCATTTCAGAAGCCTGCTGCTGTGCTCTGTCCCTGTAAATCTCAGACCCCCTCACACCGAGAAGCACAGACTTATGAGTAGAATCCTCAAGGGATGTAAATATATCACGAAGACCAGACTCAGGGGGTGCAACATCACTGTGTACCATCTATAATGATACCACTGTGCAACCACTCTCACCTCAGCAACTATACGGCATTCATTTGTTAGTATCAATCTTCACCATTAGCCATAATTCAAATCAACTTAATTTCCACAAGGGTATTGTCTGACAGGAAAAATGTGTATGTGGGCCATAAGCCAGCCACTGTTGGTGGAGGTTACTACAGAGCACATTCGAGCTTATTTTGTGCACTTGTAATGAAACTGCTGACTGTCAAGAATCCAACAGTTGATGAGTCACAAAAATAGTAAATTGATTTGATGAAATGTTGCCATCAACATAAACCACTCAGGGGGCAGGATTGACATGCAGTGGTAGTAAAAAAAAAAAAAAAAAAACTCAGAGAGAAAATCACCACAGACTTGTAGTAACGTGTTACTGCGCACACTGAACACATACAAGTCAACCTCAATTCAGAGCCATCATATTCATAGTTGTTCTACTGAAAATGAAAACAATCATTGTAATATTAATACTATTTAAACTTCATAACAAATGGGAAGTTTGGCAGAGCATACTTATTTTTGTTAATACACAAATATAATTTATTAGAGGCTGACAGTGTGCATTACAATGCATTCATGAAAAGCTTCTAAATGACATTTCCATTCAAAGAAGAAAACAGGAGCTTTTGCTGGGTATCTTGACTAGCCCAGAGGTCAACAGAAATGCCTACTATGGTTATACAGATCTCCACAAACAAAGCTAAGTCATCTAACAGCTTTCTATCAGGGATCGTTTTCATCAAAATAATTATTCCACGGATTCCGCTTGGTGTCCATCCAGAGTAAATGATGCCATGAAAATGTGCAGAGGTGCAGAGCTCTGCAGAGCTGGTCTGCTCGTGCACATCTGTCATCCTGATAGCCGCGTGTCATTTCCTGATGTCTGGGGAATACAACAGAAACCCGGGGGTCTCCACCAAAAGAAGCGACAGGTACAGCCATAATAAGCCCTCAGTCAGGATTAGCACGCCCACTGCTGTAGGAAGCTTTAGAAAACACACATGCAGCATTTGGGGACCTCTATAACCACAACTATCTGTATATAATGCAACATGTTGCATACCAGACATATATTAAGAGCATCTATCGAGCCATGGACCCGAAACAAAAGCAAACATTGGTGTAGGCTCCTCGAGACAAATCATTTACCGAGACAACTTCCGGTTGCACCACAACTACTCGAAATTCAAAGCTCGTACAGGCTAAATAGCTAGCTGTTTAACCCCCAAACAAAGCACCTATTGTCTGGAACTTGTAGTTTTACGGGTTACTCTTGGATCCCACAACTGTGATTAACTTATGTACAGAATACTACAAATCCAAAGCCTGTCGAGCACAAAGAGAAGCGGACTGCAACCACGATGTAGGGCAGATTTTGTATTATTTTGTAGGCTACTTTATTATTTTGATCAAAGACCAGTAGCTTTCATACAAATCGGTGTTATAGAAAGCTAATAGCCAAGTAACCACGAAGAGGAGCAGGGCCTGGATCCGATCGGAAGGAAAACTCACAGAGTGGACTGGTAGTGGTGAAGCTACTGAATCCAGACTGAAGTTCCTCAGGTTGGCTGTTTGTGTTGGAGGCGAAGGTTTACTTCAGTCACTAGCTACTTTCAGACGCTTTTGAAAAACCTGCGCTGTTCGAGTGCTACTGAAGGAGAGATGAAAAAGAAAACACCCTACCTTACGACGCAACGTTGTTGTAACTCCACTCGTAATCCATTAAAATAAAGCAGATGACATTGTGGAAACAGTCGTTGGCCGTCGGTCCACCGCCTGTTCAACGAGCACTGAAACCACGGCTGCGCCCGCGCCCTCTGCGCATGCGCCGGGTCATTAGCGACGCCAGCCAACTGTAGTAAGAGTAACGGCTCCACAAGGTACAGTACACACACCGCAAATACCCCGCACACACACGCGTGTTCACGGGGGAGACAAAGGATGAAGTTCCGTTACAAACTTTACTCTGATCCTGTATCAACAGTAGATTAGCTGTGCATCGCGCACGTGTCTAGCATCAAATTAAAGGGAACGTGCCTTTAGGGGTGTTTTTCAAATTAACAAACAGCGTCATCTTCTGGTTGAAATTAGTATTACCATCGGTCATTTATATTCCCTAATATAAAATGTACCATATTCCCAGCCGATGAGTTGATAATACAGTGTTGTAGGCCTAGGCCAGGCTGCTCTACATGGGTCGTCTCCCATCTCAGAAAACTTTCAGTCAGCAAAATGTTAAAGTTTTAAGATTGCACCGGCACAACTTAGCGTTTACTTTGTGTTTACTTATTTGAGCAGCTTTCTGAGAAGACTTTTCGACGTATCGACGTATTAGACTTTGCGAACAACACATCAAAATGCCAAGGAGGACTTGAGAGGTCGATGTTTATCATTCTGCGATACATTATCTGATGTAGGCCTATTTGTAATCAATAGACAGCAGGTGTCACTGTGGTGAAAGTAATGGGGCATTCATTAAGGTTATAATCCAATTTACTAGGTTATTTGCGTTACACTCGTAAAATGTGTTGGAGATTTGAAATAGCCAGGCTCTGGTTGTACAGGACTCAAACAATCAACCATGAACATCGGCCTAAATTTGTACATTTTAATGTTGAGTCATAAAATATGGCCTTATTTCTTTTCACGTTTTAAGGTACAGTGCTTCTGTGGCTATGGCGTGAACTGTGCTTTAAGACTAGGTTATGTGCGCTGCTGGAGACATGATGATGTAGGTCAGTGACCATTCATTTAGAAACAACATAATCCACAATGCACTTGGGCTCCGTGCCTCCCGCACAGTCGGTGTCGCATGTGCAGATCTGCATATGATGTGGTTGGGTGGAGGGTGCTCATTTTTTCTCATCCACGTAGTTTGTAGATCAGTGACACGCCAGGCACTTTTCCCCGCGTCTGTGAGCGACGCCCCGGTGCGTTTGGATGTGTTTGGATGCAAAGACAACAGGCAGACTGACAGCTCGATGCCTCAAATGTCATGTCTTGGGGACATAAATTTGACCATCAATGGACGTGTTATGCTTTAAAGTACAAAGTCAAAGAAGATACAAGGCTCACTCTTCGCCACTGTGGGTTATCGACTGTTGTCTCTTATTGGATGCAAACCTCACGCCCATGCGACGGTGATAGTTGGATTGTTGCAGCCCTCCGTCTCCAGGTCGGGTTACAGTGAGCGCTGTGTTTACGGATACAGCTGATCGTCAAGATGCGCTGAATCGCTGGCTGCGTGTTTGTTGCGGCAATCCACAATTAGACTATAGGCCTATGGTTATGTTATTACGCGTTTATACGTCACTTGGTCTATGTAAGGACGAAAGGATTTTAATCGATCCTAAAAAACAATTGTAATCGTAGTCTACCCCACAAGGACTGCAGCAGTGGCTTTATGCCTTATCCTTCAATGACAGCCTCTGCAGCTCTAGCCTGTGGTCTGGGACACTACTTGCCTAAACAGGCATAATAGGATAATGGTAAAGAGTGGACAACGCTTTCTCTTGCTGCCGACGAACTATCTTTTTTCTCAACCAGGAGCAATTGCCGTCACAAATGTCCAGTGGAGGCGAGCGCACCAGGCCCAGACCCAGCGGCTGACGCGGGTTTGTTGTGCACAGAGTCGGCATGATGCGGAATATGGTGCCTCTTTGCAGCTTTGCGACTACCTGCTATACTGCTGTTGTCATCTCTCTGTAATTCCCCCGATGTCGTAAAATGGATGAGCGCTTTTACTGAGGGCTCTTCAGGGACGTGGACCAGCTCACGAGGTGCCATGCATGTTGGATTTAGCCTTGGCCGGCTTGTCTGAATGTAGAGCGAAAATCCGGGATGTTTCTACACACTGAACAGCGACAGCAGCCCACGTTCATGGAGATGGCTGGCGGGGGAGGTGCACCAGCTCTGGGATTGATGAGGAATAATGAGGACCCCTGTCCCGAGGATTTTGCTCAGTTTATTCAAAGATTCCAGTGTTATAGGGAGCACAAACTGTAGGCTATAGATTCATAGGCTGTACACAACTAAAAATCAACCTGGCTTTCCTAATATAAGTCTCTGATAGTGACTGATAGTTTTAGGCTTGGCTATTTCATCCAGTTCAACCCTTGGTTGAAGCTTCTAGCCCACAAACTACAGCATCAAAGGCAATTCATTATTTATTAGGAGCACAGTGTGTATATAAGAGCAAGCCAAATTGCACTGTTTTGTGTTCATTAGGCACCAGTGCACACCACATAATTTTTAAAACCTGTTGTTTCAGTGTTTTGATCAATGTGTCATTGGGATAGTGTCATGGATTTTAAGTATCATTCTTTGACCTAACGCACATGTCCCTGGATGAACTTGCCTTTGAGAATACATGTTACTTAAACACTGTAACAACACATCAGTTAGTGACAGGATTTGGCACTATTTCAACAGCCAGATGTACTGATGGGGGGTGGGGGGTCCCTCCTGTTTTTTTGATCCTCTGATCTCCCACCCTCCCCTCGTGGTTCCCCGTCTCAGTCAATGGGCTCTCTGTGGATTTTGTGCGTGAGTTGACACAAGTGTCAAACAGCAGTTGAGCTGCTATGAATCCATATGGTGGAGTGAGAAGTACTGCCCCCCTGTCGTGCAGCAGTTGTGGGGGCTGCTGCTCCCCACCACCTCCAAGCCTCATCCCTCCTGGTCTCCCATCATCTAATACCTCTGCGCCCTTCAACATGACCCCTTCACCACCCATGTTTCCTGCACCTGTTGTTCAAATAGAGAATGGCAGTACCTGGATCTCTTTGTCCCCAGACTCTGGTCACCACTGTGGGACAGGCAATCCATACTGGACTGCTGTATTTGACTATGAGGCTACAGCAGATGAGGAATTAACATTACGGCGTGGGGATCTACTTGAGGTTTTATCAAAAGACTCCAAAGTATCTGGGGATGAGGGTTGGTGGACAGGCAAGATTCAGGATAAGGTGGGTATTTTCCCCAGTAACTATGTGACAAGAGGTGATGCTGCCAGCTACCAGCTGACAGCAGGAGGCCTGGTGCCCAGCGGAGTGGGCGAGTGCCCCTTGGAGATAGACTTCTCTGAACTGCTGCTGGCGGAAGTGATTGGAGCTGGAGGCTTTGGGAAAGTTTACAAAGGAATGTGGCGAGGAGAGGTGGTTGCTGTAAAGGCCGCCAGACAGGACCCTGATGAAGACATTAGTGCGACAGCTGAAAGTGTACGCCAGGAAGCCAGACTATTTTGGATGCTGAGACATCCCAACATCATTGCACTTAAAGGTGTCTGCTTGAGGGAACCCAACTTGTGCTTGGTGATGGAGTATGCTAGAGGAGGGGCTCTGAACCGGGCTCTTGCAGGGAAAAAAGTACCACCAAGAGTTTTAGTAAACTGGGCTGTCCAGATTGCCACTGGGATGGACTATCTGCACAATCAGGCATTTGTACCCATCATCCACAGAGACCTCAAGTCCAGCAACAGTAAGTGTCCCAATTCTACTGTTCTATTACATAATGATGTGGAGCGTTTTAGATGCTAAGACTGAGGTAAAACATATTTTCATCACGGAATTAGCCAGTTAGCCATAAACTAGCATAGTCATTATTGTAGAGTAGCATTTTACAGATTCATTTGCATATATTTCAGAGGCATGACATTTTGTTAGTCTGTGTCATCTTTCTGTTATTATTTTCTTCCCTGCTCCTCCTCCTGCTCCTCTTCTTCTGTTCTGCTCTGCAACTCACTGAGCTATTTTTGGTCCATTGTGCCACTTGCTGTTTAAAGATGCAGTTGCCGGCACTGTAAGAGTTACAAAACACAAAATTATATAGTTTACAGGCTGATGAATTGTGAAGAATGTTGGCCTAAGCTGTTAGAGATCAGAAACAGTAGAGGTTTGGTGCCTGTCCTTTCATCTTATTGTCTGTTAAATCTCTTACAGATTTTATATGTTCTCAACCTCAGAGTCAAGGCAACAGAACCATAGCACTAGGATGGTGCAATTATACAATTGTAATCCTATTGAGCCCCAACCACTTTGAATCATCATTGATCATCTTGGGGGTTTTAAATGGAGAAGTTTACTGCCTCTTCTCTGTCAGTAAAGGATTGTTCAGATTTTGGTGGAAAAAAATGTCACTTATTTATTTTAAATGGCACTCATTTAAAGTTTCTCCTGTCTATGTTGAAATAAGAATTCTTAATTTCTTTGCCATAGCCCAGCCCTCTATAGCATTGTCTGGGAATGGGCTTTGCTTCTGTGCCAGTGAGTCATAGAGCTGCTAGCCTCTGTCAGCTGCTGAAAATGTCAGTCCACCAAATTAGAGCATTGTGCATGATAATAGCAACAAGTAAATGCAGGAATGCATTTTATGTCGACTGAGACTGAAAAGTCTATAATAAAACCATGATTCAGTTCCACACAGAGAGTGCATTAATGTGGCAATAGTCAGTGGAGGCACATCAAGGTGTTGGTATAAAAGGCTATAAACAAGAGACGGAGAGTGCGGGGGATAAACAGCTTTGGTTAGGGTTACACTTCAGCTCATTGTCCAGGTGCAAGAGTTTCAGGTGACTTCTCAACCACAGACCACTCAGCATCAGAGCTACAGAGCTGCTCTGGCCCCAAGCTTCTACACTGTCACATTTCCTCTGTCAGTAAAGTGTTGTACTCCCACATTCTCTCACAGCGTTCAGAAAAAAATATGAAGTGCAAAACATGCAAGCCCCATTTCTATTTTGTACAAGACTTTCTAAATTTAGACTAACAATCTTTCATCTGTGTGAGTTTTTTTAGTGTTGCTGTTGACAGGCTTAGCAGTAAGTGTGACTGCCTAACTTTGATAATCACATTACTCTACTCTTCTTAGCGATGTCACAAACTGTTTATGGGCTGACAGGTCTTTGCCTCCTCATTCATGTCATAGCTGCTCTGTACCTTTTGGACCGCAGTCAAAAAAGTAATCCTAAAGGTAAAATAGGTGATTTTTTTTTTTTTTTTTATGTCATATTACCTTTTCTAAGTTATGCTGGTCACATACTAGAGGAATGGTCATATTAGACAGTGGCAATGAAAGTGAGAAGATTGGGCCCTGTTTAGACTGCTGCCCCTGCGACCCAGCCTCGGATAAGTGAAAGAAAATGGATAGATGGAAGGTTGTCATGGTGTCAATAATTGTGAAAAATTATAAAATTGTGATGTTTATTCACACAATCTCACAATAATCATAACACTCTAAATGAATGTCTGAAATATTAAATGAACATATTTAACAACAAAAAATATATAGTTCCACATAGCCATTTTGATCATATGAAAATACAAATTGAAAATATATGATTTGATTATATCACTTTAAGTATACCTAAAGTGATATATTTGTTGTCCATGGTCATTTATAGATGAGTCATTGTTAATTACTAAAGTACCTGTGTTATTTGCCAAAGAGAGTCACTGATACTGTTCTGCAAAGCTCTATAGAGTATTCAGGCTGCTAAATGTAAGGCAATACATCTGAACCTATCACCTGTTGCTAACAACACAGATGCTGCCCAGCCACCAGGAGTTTTATAGTAAATGTTGTATGGAGGTCCCTTTGTATTATGGAAAACAACATCACATCTATCACACAAGCACTGAACTGCTATTATCTGCAGGTTTAGGTACAGTAGTCTAAATTGGAAGTCATGTCTACATAGTCAACAAACACCAGAATTGCAGGAGCCATACTCAACTTTCAAGTCTGTTCACATTTTATTCCTGTTTCAAAGCCATCAGGAGAGGTTTGGCTTCACAAATTATTACAAATTAACTTTATCGTCCCCAAAATCACCAATGAAAAGTATTACACTTTTGATGTTTGATTTTCACAGTTTGATTTTATTTACTATTCTTTGTTTAATTGTTTTGTCATTTCAGTCCCAGATTGGCCAGGTCAGTCCAGATTCTTGTATTATATCATAAAATATCTGATGCCTTGTCAGTACACACTGACATTGTCAATACTATGAAAATACTATAGCCATGTTATTATCACAATATATGATACAGACTAAACCCAGTTTACATTTGATAACTATTGGCACCATGTGATTTGTTGTTGTATTGTTGTACTAATAGTATACAATTTCCATAACATTACATTTGTCATGATAATTAGCACTATTTTCCACACTATTTGGTGAGCCAGGCCAACTTCAAGGGCAGTTCTTGAGCCACATCTGTTTACTCATTGCATTTAAGCATGATAATAGAGCAAAGATTCACCCTGCCTGGTGCATTGATTGAATTATTTAAAAATTACGACTTTTCATCTTTTGGAGTCAGAGAGTAGTCTCCCACTGCAGCATGGTCATGATTTTGTTGTATAGTTATTGGCCATGTCTAGCAGCTCTGTGCATGTGTACTGCTTGTGGTTGTAGGCTGTCCAGTAGGGAGGGCAACAATGACCCCATTCTCACAGAGCAGTGTAGCCCGGGCCCAGGCAGCTCTCACAATGGCAGGAGTCACTGCAGGGGAGTGTGAGCACGTGCAAAAGACAGACACTACAGACCTCACATGAGCAAATAGAGGAGTTGTACCATGATATGTCAGTATTTCAACTGTAATACATCTTAACAGATAACTGGGTGAATTAATGCATTTTAAGCTAAATGAACAATAATTTGTCTGTATTATCTGAATAAATACATCTAAATTGAATTGGGTCAAAATCTGTAAATATGTAACCTCAAATTAACATCATATTCAAGTTACATTGTGACACTTTAACAAACATGAATTATATTGCAGTCAGATAGATGACAGTAGGGTGGGTAGAGGAGGAATGCTTTGGATGTGGAGGAAGCCCTCCAGCCTTCAGGGGAAAAGAAACACAGAGATGGATGGGGGAGGGAGGCTTGTGTGTTGGTTTAGCACTGGTAAAAGACCAGTTTATGAAGAGGTCAAACTAATGTTTGTATAAAACACTATTAGATTGGCCATGAATAGTCATGGTGAATCATGTTTTTCTTATTTCTTGTTGATTATACATTTGCTGCATTATTCTTTCATTCCTCAGTCATTTCATGTAAAGTTACTTCTGTAGTAGCAGTGGCTCTGCTGTAGACTGACAGATATGTAACTGCCAGTAGCATCACAGTCTCTCTCACCACACAGTCACACTTACACACAGACATGATGACCAAATACACAGTGTCAAAACGCACTGGCCAGAGTAGGGCCAACCTTATGACCAGTGACCACTCTATCACCTGGTCTATCACCATCTTTTATATTTTGTTATTATTATTTTTTTGTTAAGATTATAGACAATTTATTTAATTTGTAAAGATAATAGCACACAACATGTATATGCATTTTGTGTTCCCATTTTATATACTCTCTCTCATGTACATGCACTTTATTTAATAGCTGCATCACTGTGAAAGAGAGGCGGCCTGGTCACACGAATCTGCCGGCTGCATTTGTTCACAGACAAAGTGAATGGCTGCAGGGTGAAACTGTGCCACTGCACGGCTCAGGATTAGAGCCACAATGGCCTGTAGTGGTACGAAGAGAGCCAAGCCTGGGTATCAGTGACAGAAGCAGAGTCAATACTACTATATCTACATTTGTAGAACCCTGTAGTGCCCAACACTGGGCTCTTTGTTCTTCAGGGGTAAATGCTTTTATCCCTCAAATCTCACAAAATGTTCTAAAAATACCTAAATAATGTTGTGCTCTTTTAGTGACTCTTTAGTGTCTCTGTTGAAACAAAACTGTGATTGGAAAATAATTTCAGTTATTTTGTCTTTGCAGCATACAACAGAAACATAATTATAGATTACAATTACAGTTTTTGCTACCATGAAGAGAAACATAATTAATTGACACTGAATTCTCACTTCAACAAAATCTAAAATATGGAGAGGGTAAAAACTTGGTGGTGTATTGCAACACAAAGCCTTGTGGTATGCGCTGCTAGTACAATGGCAAAAAATCTCCCTGCAGTCATTTTTCTCTACCTCCATTTTTTCATCCAGTCATTATTGGCCTCTTCCTCACTGCCCCCCTCTCTTTCCTCCTCCTTTTTACTGCAGCTGCCTCTTAAACCAGCTCTTCATTCCTCATCCCTGGCCTGGATTCTGCTCCCTTATTTTTTCTGTGTGCCTTGTCATTTTTGCATCCCTCCTCCTTCACTGCTCTCCTCTGCAAGACTGCTACTTTCCTCTGCCGCCTCATCTCTGTCATATTACACACACAACTGTGCAACTACTTCATGTTTTTGTTCTGACCAGCTCATCACTTTGTGTAAATTTGAGTCAGCATGGTGACACTGAACACTAAGTACATATGTAACAAACAAGTTACACCCAAGATCTATATGTCTAAAGCACTATGAATGTTCATAATTACAAATGTTTTATTTTAAAATCATCTAACTGGTGTTCTGGAAAATAATGTATTGGTCTTGCTGCCACTTTGACTGTTCTGGTTGAACTCTAGTCTAATCATGGAGGGCATTTGGCAACATGTTGTTATGATTTTGCTGATCATTTCATTTGAATGTGATCTGTGAATCTAAAGTGATGCCACAACATTGAGGACACTAGTCTTTCAAACAGGCAACGCGCTTTACATTTTCATTCTGATTTGTAAATTGTCTCCAGTTACGTAGATATATAATTTAATTATATAATTTCCCTTCTGTGTGAATAAGAAAGTCTGGAGTAAAATTGTTTCATAAAACAACTATTTTAAAAAAAACATTGGAATTAAAACAATGAATTACCCAGCCATACTTTGTTATTTCATAAATTAATTAGTTACGCACAATTGGATGAGCAGTTTCAGCCCTATGGTATGAATAAGAAAACTTGGCTTTTCTCAGAGTAAAGACACTTGGTAATGAATTGTGAGATACTAAAAGGAACAGAAATGAAATATTATACACTTGAATGAATACTGAACTGTTAGATTAGTTTGCAGGCTTGTTAAATGTTCTGAAAATGTTAAAATTGTACAGATATGTCCAGAGCATCATGGCTGCTTCTGTGCCTCACTGTGACCTCTATCCTGTTGCCATAACAACGGTTAATGACACAGCACAGTAGATTGATCCTTGGGCAGAAAAACACTTGTGGCATGAGCAAACTGTGTGCCATTGTGTCCACATCAGCCCTGAACGCCTCCTCACTCTGAAATATGGGCATTAAATACTGAAGAGTCTTTTATGGTACTTGGTATAGACTCTCCATTAAAGAAATAGACCATTTTTCACCCCAACCTATATTTTTTCTTTCATTCAAAAGTATTTTCACAATATAGAGTGATGAATGTATTTACCAGTAGTGACCCAACAGTTTATAGGGTTGTTGTATAACTCTTTTGTTTACTTTTTACATTGTTTTAATGTATTTATATGAACATCTGGCATGTCTAACCAAGGTAAAATGTTTGACATTTGCTTCCAGCTCTCTAGTTTAGTTTTGAGATCTTAATTATTATCTTCTCTAACTGATAAGAAACTGAGACAAAATGAAAATGTCTATGGTCAATTGTGTGTAACAGCTGATAGTAACTAATTTGCCAAAAGCCACACCCTCTCTGTCTCTTTAGTTTGTTTATTAAAGGAGTGTTCTCACTTGGTAACTTATTTGGACCGGGAGCAGGTGCATTCCCGTAGACTTTGTACTTTTTGTTCTGGTATGTCAAGTTTGTGGGGCAATGTGTCACCCGTGTTTGATGTTAACTTATCCTTATCAGTGTTTAAACGCTGTCTGAGGGTATTTCTCTGCACTCAGCACAGGGCAGGGTCCAAGGACAGAAACCACAAAACATCAAAAGTTAGGCACACATTTTTATCACAGGAAAAAAAAAGCTGGAGGACTCAGTAATATCAAAGTGAGGTTTTCACAGCTGGTCAAACATGGATCTATTGTTGATTTAACTTGTTAGTCTTTTGACATCTGATGCTATATATATATATATATATATATATATATATATATATATATATATATATATATATATATATATATGAAGAAATTAATATGAATGGATACTTTCTATGACAGTGATATTGCTTGACACCCTCATGGTGATCAGAGACTGTTCTTCAGGTTTCTGCTGTGAGCTAAAAACAAACATGTTTATCTCTGCATAGGAAGAAGGAAGTAAATGCGGGCTGTAATGGATGTAAAATTGTGAGAAGACTCTGCTTTGAAAATGTTGGAGGAAACTGACTTAACATATTAGAATAAGATGGCTGCCGAGATCACTATCAGAATACCTACATCAATACTCTGTTCATTTCACTCTGTCTCTTAACCTTCTTTATACGCTTTACGCTTTGTAGTCTATTCTGATAACTATGCCTGTGTTCATATACAATAAGCATCATGTACTATCACACGCACTAGACAAACGTCGAGAAAGAGGACACACCCAACTAAACATGCAAACATGCTGATTTAGCCCTGACCCAGACTGGCTCCAGCTCTTACTCCTCAGGGAGCAGACAGCTGTCCTTCAACAAACAGCAGCTCTCTGAAGATGATGTGAGGATTGTAACGAGGAGTGTGACAGTGAATATTATAATACAGCAAACAAAGACTAGTATGATTTGTACATATGAAAGTTGTGTTTACCTTGATTTTAATGTAATTTTACAAACCTTAAGGCTCTAACAAAGTTAACAAATCCAAAATGTAAAATGTCCATATGCCCATGTGCCTATCTTAAGCCTAAAAAGAGAGCTGTGTGTGTATCAATAGGAACCAGTTGACTGTATGTATGTAGCATTAGGTAAAGTGGGGGTAACTCGTGATTGGTGAGTGGTTGCGGTCGGGGGAGCTGATGGTGCAGTTTGGTAGTCTTGCTTCTGCCAGTCTATCGCAAGGCAGCTGTGGCAACAAAAGTATAGTTTACCCCCACAGGGTGAAAAAAATAATGACGCTTTTGTAAAGTGCAGTCCAAGTGTAATGCATCACTAGCATTATTAATATGATAATAATAATAATACTAGGATTTGATAAAGCAATAGATGCAAATGAAAAAAAAAAAGAATATAGAAAAAATGTAGAATATTTTGTCTTTTGATGATTGCTTTGAGCTATTATGGAAACTGATGTGGAGTAAAAGACACACCTTTGCCGTGTGTGTGCGTGCGTGTGCGTGCGCGTGTGTGTGTGCGTGTGCGTGTGTGCGTGTGTGTGTGCGTGTGTGCGTGTGTGTGTGTAAACAAAGACAGTGCTGTGTAGAGCCCTGCCCTGAGCCTTTTGCATACGGCTGTAGATAAGTGACAGAGAGCTCCACCTGCTCCTGATGTCCTGAACTGTGTACACTCCAAACATTTCCATAGCCAGCACCAGCGCAGAAACCAACAAGGAAGTGCCACATGCAGAGAGGGATAGCAAGACTGTATAAACCCATGATTTGAAGAGACAACTTTTGTTTGGTCATTGGAAAATTATACATACATGTTGTAATGTAATGATTCTGGCACATCCTGTGTCAAAGCAGAGTAAATTTGACTACAGTTGTTCTGTCAACATATGCAGTGTGTTCATATCGTACATTTCATATGCATGTTTTATCACATTACTTATTAAATACAAGAACTTGACAGTTTAAAATGTATACACTTACATAATATAATTTATTATGTATTTATTATTATAAATTCTTAGTCTGTATTTTTTCCCTCCCTTTTCCCAGTACTGATCCTGGAGCCAGTGACATGGGATGACTTGAACGGTAAAACCCTAAAGATCACAGATTTTGGCCTAGCACGAGAGTGGCATCAGACTACCAAAATGAGTGCTGCTGGGACTTATGCTTGGATGGCTCCAGAGGTCATCAAACACTCCTTGTTCTCCAAGAGCAGTGATGTGTGGAGGTAAATAATACTATGCACAAAATGAGAGAAATCAGTACTTGTGCCATTTCCATATTGACATATGTGGTTATGCTTATGGTTTTCTACAGTTTTGGTGTGTTACTGTGGGAACTGCTGACTGGAGAGGTTCCATACCGGGAGATTGATGCTCTGGCAGTGGCATATGGAGTTGCAATGAACAAACTTACTCTTCCCATTCCTTCTACTTGCCCTGAGCCTTTTGCTCAGCTGTTGACAGGTAAGAACTGAAAATATAAATGATTACACATTGTAAGCATATTCTATTGCATTTCCGTCCAACAGCAGCTACCAATTCATTATTGTTCACAAATATAAAAGAGATAATAAAGGTTACAAAGAAACAAAAATCAACTGCACATATCTTATGTTAAGCTCTTATTTGTTTACCTCTCTCAACATAGCTAGATTTACTACCCCAACTTCCCTTTTACATAATATTTATGTAAATTGAAAAAAATCACCAAACATATACAGTTGAAACCAGAAGTTTATCGTTACATACACTATATATCTGCACAGTCTGGCATGAAATCAGACTAAACTTTTCTTATTTAGGATTACCAAATCAAAAGCAGAGAACAAATTTCCCTATTGTGACAATAAATAAAGGAATTATGTACAGCTCACCTGGTAGATCTAACAAAATTTCTATTTAAAAATCTTCAGACCTAGTTTGACTTTAGAAGGTGGTCCAGGGTCATCACTTGTGAACTTATCTCTTATGTTGTCCAGAGTGCT
This sequence comes from Periophthalmus modestus, assembly GCA_019594935.1. Lineage (NCBI taxonomy): Eukaryota > Metazoa > Chordata > Actinopteri > Gobiiformes > Gobiidae > Periophthalmus > Periophthalmus modestus. The sequence continues at coordinate 20,797,886 of JAIEZT010000016.1, forward strand.
GGAGTCCCACCCCCCACAGCAGACCCCCGTTTAGCAGCATCTTGCGGCGCCTGCTAGCCATCGAGCAATCGGCCATGTTTCAAATGCCCCTGGAGTCTTTTCACTCTCTGCAAGAAGACTGGAGACTGGAGATCCAGCAAATGTTTGATGAGCTCAGGGCCAAAGAAAAGGTGATTATTGCCAAACATTGGTCTTGTGAAGCTTTCTCTGAAAACACTGCATAATCAGAAGAAAATAGGCTTGCCAGTTGTATTTTTGTTGTTCTCAACATTGACTTAAGTAAGCAAATGTAATAGTGTAGAAATGTATTGTTTGAATTATTACTTGCAGGATCTAGCTTGTTTTTTTGTCATTCTGTTACGAAAAAGTCATGATACACAGAGGTGGTAGCACTTAATTAACACCTTGTCGGTGCCTGTTAGAGGTGTCTTTTTCACTTTATGTTACCTTAACATTGAGAGGCTCATCAGATGAGGTGTAAGGAGAGGTGGTGCTGTGCTAACTGTCTGTCTGATTCTGTTTCCACTCCAGGAGCTGCGGTCCTGGGAGGAGGCCCTGGCCCGTGCTGCAGAGGAGCAGAGGGAGCAGGAGGAGCAGCTCAAAAGGAGAGAGCAGGAGCTGGCTGAGAGGGAAATCGACATTGTAGAGCGTGAACTCAACATAATCATTCATCAGATGTATCAGGAGAAGCCCAGTGTCAAGAAAAGAAAAGGCAATTTCAAAAAGAGCAGGTTGATAAAGCTGGGCCGAGACAGCAACTGCATCAGTCTGCCCTCTGGTGGGTGATCATTCAAACTGCATGTAGCAGTTCTTGTTAAATATCTTACATAAAATACGTTATAATAATTTAAACCTACACTGCCATGAATCCAATAACATAATGGTATCAATCATATAATTTTAGCATGTAACGTTTTGTTTAAATTCTAAATTAAAACACATCTACAACAAATTCACAATTAATTCTTTCCATAAATACACAAGATCCTCCCAAAATCTCCAGGAAGTGCAGTTAATAGTTAGTTATTTTATTTTTTAAAGTTTTAAATAAACAATAATAAAACAATAATAATGATGTACATTTATTTTTACATATCACATTACGTGATATGTTTCATTCCTGTATTAATAATCCTAATGCATGTAGTGCTAAAAATGTATTGTCTGTAAGTATTGTCCACATTGATTGTATGTATCCTCACAGAAATTATGAAATTACAGAATTTTTTATTCCTTTTGAATTAATTTAACATGAATAAAAAAAGGCTATAATAATAACAACTTAAAAGCACATTTATTGTAAAATAATGTTTAAATATGTCTGTTTCAGGTTTTGAGCACAAAATTACAGTGCAGGCCTCTCCGAGTGTGGACAAGAGGAAACCGCAGGGCAGTGAGAGCACCACACCACCAGCTAGTCCTGGAGTCATCCCTCGCCTCAGAGCTATTCGATGTGTGTGACCATTGCATTCAGACTACAAACTGCACTGTAAGAGACTGTACATGGTCTTAGTTTTTGTCTTTTGCTTTACAGTAACCCCCAGTGATGGCAGTAAGACATGGGGCCGCAGTGCTGTGTGCAAGAAGGAGGACATGTCCTCAAGCAAGAAGAAGCTACGCACCTGGGGCCCGAGCTCCACACAACCGAAGGAGAGGGTCGGAGGAGAAGAAAAGTATGTGGTTCTTTTTTTCTTTATACTTTACGCTCTCAGTAGTTAAAATTAGATGCAGATGAACAAGACGACTGATGTTTTGAGTTGTAAGGGGAATAGATTATAATAATGCAACTCTATACTCTTTGTCTTTCAATGTTCAGGCTGAAGTCTCTAGGAGAAGGTTCTAAAGTTTGGTCATCCAGTGCCCCAAACCTGGGCAAGTCACCCAAACATGCCCCTATGACGGCAGGGTTCTCCAGCCTCAATGAGATGGGTGAGTGCCACAGTGTTTAAAAAGAGAGAAGCAAAAGACACAGTTCTCATGCATGTATTTTCACAGAGGAGGGCTCTGAGCTGGAGGAGTCACCCTGCTCCCTCATGCCCTCAGACAGCAGCAGTAATGGGGCAGTGGATGACTCTGGGTCCATGTGGAGCTCACTGGGCTCTGGCTGTGTACACGGTCCTGGGATGTCCACTGTGGGGGTATGCCAGGGGGACACACTGCGGCGCTGCAGCCAGAGGAAGAAGAGTGACATGCTGCTGCTCGGCTGTGCCTCTTTGCTGGCCTCTGTTGGCCTGGGACAAGACCTGTACCAGATGGGAAAACTACAGGTATTTGACATTTTTTCTTTAATGGTCCCTAGTAAATTTACGAAAATTCTCTGTTGATGTTGCCATTTGTCTGTTATCTAATCTGACTATCTAATCTGACTATCTAATCTGATGGTCTGTGTGACTCAGGTGCTTCAAGATGAACAAGATGTCAGAGAGAAGAAGAAAGAGGGTTTGTTCCAGCGAACTGGACGTTTCCGCCGCAGCACGTCTCCACCAAGCCGCAACTTGCCCTTGTCCCTATCGCGGCACCAGGACTCCAGTCTGCCCTGTCTGGACCCCTCCCCCTCTGTCACCCTCCTGTCTCTGTCCTCTCTGTCGGACTGCAACTCCACCAAATCCCTGCTCCCTTCTGACCCAGACGAATATCCAATGACCCCGGTGACAGGCAAAACACCAGCAGGGTCTGCTTCTGCTCTCAACCCACTTCTGGACCTACGAGCGGAGAGCTTCAAGAAGGAGCCAAACCAGTCTCTCACTCCCACACATGTGTCGGCTGCCATGGCTATGAACCGAGGACACAGGCGTACGCCATCAGACAGCGCCATCCGGCCTCGTGCCCAAACGCTGGGACACCGGCGGTCCCCATCAGACGGCAGCATGCCCATGCCTCCTCCGCCAGGAGTACAGATTTCCGGCACAAGCAGAGGCAAGATACAAACATGTCAATAAATGTTAGCTATTTTATACCAGTTCTTTCTCCAATTCATGCTCAAAATCATTTGCAAAATGTTTTTCTTTTTTAACAGGTGGGGCATCATTAGACATTCCTCGCCTTCCTGACCCTTTTCTTGTTCATCCAGCACCCCAGAGACGTAAAGCTCCAGCTCCCCCTCCTCCTTTGCCTGTCTCAGATCCGGACCCTCTCATCAGCCCCTTGGAAAGACCTAAAACACTGGAGTTTGCCCCACGGCCAAGACCCACACCAGCCCGCAAAGCAGACCCTTGGAAGTTGAGCTCCCTGTCATGGACTACTTTAAGCTCGTCTCCAGGCAGCGGCTGCGACAGCCCCTTGGGGTCTGGAGACAGTAGCGCGAGCACAGCCAAGCCCAACCTAATGGACATGGACATGGAAGGTCAGAGTCTGGACAATACTGTTCCTCTGTGTGGACAGCGACAACCAGCAGCTCTTTGTGGACAACAGTACCTATAGTAAAACGCTTTAGGTTCAAGTGCACTACCTGCTACAACATCTTACAGCCATGTTCTTACAGTCAGAATAAAATGCATACTGATCTCTGAGCCGAGTTATCCCACTCACCAGTGTTGGTGAAAATGAACTGTATGTTAGACATTTACTGGAGTGCGCCCTTGGTGTATGAATAAGGTGTGAAACCTTAAACAAGACTTTCCTATTCATTACACATGACGTGAATATCACTAGGGCCATTGACACCTCGTCAGCCTTTTAGTGCTCACCATTCTACCTTACTGACACTCCTCTCCCACCCTGAAAGCCATTGCTCTGCTCCACAATGCTAACCAAGTTAAACCTTCTCCAAGTCTTGTAGAAAATACTCCAAAAGCCATTGAAATGCTTAACAAGACTATCTGACTTTTCTGAAATCTACTGACCATCTGCTTGTATCTTTGCCTTTCTTTCCATTGCTTGCATCTTTCAATTCCTAGTGCGTCAAATGTAGAGATGTTTTATTCACAAGTTCATTCTAAACATTTTGTGTTATAAGCCCAACTACAAAACAGAAATGGATTTGATTTTTAGGCAATATCATACTATTTAACATGTTTTCAGATTGGTACCATAGTGGACCATTTAAGTTATTTTTGATGTGCATGAGTAGAAGCAGTTTTACATGGGGATTTTCTAAAACAAAAATGATTTTATGAGGGATGGTGCTTTTCAATGCATGTCATTTTTGTAAGAATGTTGGACAGAGAAATACACCCACAATTCAGCACTGCAGTTAGTAGCATTTGAACCTATCCATTTCATTGAACAGAATTACTGTGTTTCCACAAAATCCCCAAATCCTATGGACAGTAACTATACCTGACAACTTTGACCTCACATTGATGTCCCTCAACTGCTGTATCCAACATCAGTGGCACTTTAGGAGCCGTGCTGTGCTCTGGTTATGTCTGACAAATCAGCTTTTGCGTCTGGAGACGGTTTTTGGACAGTGTATTCTGCAAAGTCCCTCTCATTTGCAGATGGTATTTACTTGACTGTGCAAATATCTTTGAGTGTGTGTGAATGTGTATGAGGCTATAATTATTATTTTAATGGGATCCCATTTTCAAGTGAGTCCAGACTCTCTCTCTTTGTGTGTTTATCAACACTGAGTATTTATTATTAAATTTATTGTTATTACTGAAACATAATAATATTATTGGGGATATGTGTATATATAATTGAACCAAGGAAGTAGGCTACTTCTTAAAACGTCCATATATTGTCTCATATTTCTGATCTGTGTCATGTCTGGTGAAAAGAAAAGTGTGAAATGTGATGAATGATCGGAGAGTTGAATAAAAACAAAGACATTTTTTGTTTGTCAATGTTTCCTTCGACAGACAAAGAACACTGTTGTAGCAGCTGATGTCCTCTAGATGGCAGCCCTGTGAGCGATGATGTCATTTTTTCCTCTCCTTACATTCCTGTAGTGTCTGAACATAGGCCTGACAAAGCATTTCGTGCCAAGAAAGACGCATAAAATCAGGAATTCTCTAAGAATGACGCAAATGTGGTGAGAAATTAGTGTATAGGTATGGAGCGTTTGTTTGCCTGTTTAGCTTACAAGACAGAGTTTATTATTGGTTCACTTAGAACATAAAAGAGGGACAATTGTTGAATGTGGCGCATGGATCAACAGACTGCAACAGCAATAAGGTCATATTATCTTTTACGGGTTTATCAATCGTAACGCGCACAGAGATTACAGATTACAACCCTGAAAACATAAAAAAAAATCTTGATTTCTTTATAAGATGATACCTTTTTGTTGTTGAAAGAGCGACAGGAGGTCACTCTGGGGTTATCACGCCTGACAGTAATGATCCTTGTTGCTTTAGTTTTACACGAGTGTAGATTTAAGCATATGGTGGTGATTTTGGTGACACAAACACGCTGTGGCCCTCACGTGTCTGTGTGACCGCCAATCAAACACCTCCTAGACGCCAGCCTGTTCCCTAGCAACCCCTCCTCACTCTGCAGCGATGCTATTAAAAGCCTTAACAAAGAAAAAGGATCAAAACAATGATAATGTGTCTGAAAATGGAGTGAAAAGCGGGTAGAACTGTTAAATAAATGAGCTGTGCGGTGCTAACATACATCTTTGTCCAGGGATACAGCTGTTATTCAAGCATCATTAATCCTGCAGTCATGGTTGTCTTTTACCCAACCTCTGAACTTACTCAGGACCTTATGTGACCTTTTCCTGCAGTCTTCATCATCCCCCATTTCAATTTCTGCATAATGATATACATATTTTAATCTTTTCAGTGGGCTACTGCGAGATGACTACTAAATATTTGAAATGTGCTTGTCTATTTGTTTTTAGTATGCCTTCTTTGCTCAGGGTGATGAAAAATTAGGACAGTTTCCATAGCAATAAGCTATTAAAAAGTAAATATATCTTTTGAATGGTGAAAAGGCTTCAAAATATACACGTGTAACAGGAAGATAAAAGCCTTGACCAGTTATAATCTCTCAAGCATAGTTTCATTTAGCACAAGACACTAGGTTTGTACAGATCAGAGTGGAGTGCGTAAACAAGCAAAAGCAGACAGATTTTTTTTTTTTTTTATGCCAAACTTTATTCATTATTGATATTTACCAATCGACAGTGCATTCTCAGGCTAGCGGTTCATAAGGACCAGTGAGGGAGGCCTCTGATGTTGTGACTGGAAGAAGGCCTCAGCGAGAAATATTCAGTTCAATAATCCATTCACACTCTGGATTGTTCAAGTTCAGGTCCCTCCTCACGTATTTTTTTTTTTTGCAAAATTCTTCAGAAAAGTTCTTCAGAATGTTTTGCCCCTGTTGGCTGTTACTGATGAGTCCGTCAGCCATGTCAAAGGGCATTGCACAAACTTTGAGCTGGCTTGATATCCCATTTTATCAAAGAGATACCAACAAAAATATCAACACATACAGACACAGTTACAACAGCTCTGCAGTGTGGAGCCTGTGAATTCTCTTTTGTATCCATTGCTTTTCTATTCAGTTGATAAACTAAGTTCTGTAAAGTAAAGCTTTACAACCATAAACAATACAACCATAAACCTTTCCACTTTTATGTATTTATTTATTTTGTATATTTGTATTATATAGTCACAAAAACTACTTTTGACATTTGACAAACATTTACCTCAAATGACATCAACATAAAGAGCCAAAAGTATCACAACAGTAGTGTGACTCCATCTCATTTTGTTGTGCTTCTCTCAGAGCTACACAGATGCACAGGTCCAGTAGTGTGTTGTCAGCTCACTATTACAGCCTCTGAGTCAGTTTTGTATTTACAGGGAGAACCGATCTGTCCTCCCTCTGGACCTTCATTGCACACTGGACTGACTTAGCACAGCAAGACATAAACAAGATGGCTGCCCGGTGCCATGGAGAGAGGGGCATGATGGGAGGAGACCAATCCCTGAGAGGCCTGTTGATGAGTGAGCAACCATAGAGACAAGTGCTGCTGTCCCAAAGTGACTTGAACATCCTCCTCTGGGACAGACACAGGAACAGGGCAGCAGGCTTCATCCTGATTTTGGCTCAATATGTGCGCCTATGCCATATTTACTGGCAATAGCAATATTGATAATAATGTGCTACAAGGTGTGTGCCAATAACCACTGTCCTTTGTGGTTTGAAAACCATCCATTTTTGTCTGTTACATTTGTGCGGTTCCGTGACTTTACATGTCTACTACAGCTAACTACGACATACTTCTCTCTCCACAGAACCTCTCTGAATCATGCCGGTCTCCTCAACATGACACCATCTCTCCAGAGTCTCATTGACACACATAAGTCTCTCTGTACCTCCTACCAGTCCACTTAAATGGTAAGAGAAATCTTTCAGAAAACTCAGTGATTTCTATGGATTGGATTATTTCTTATCTTAAGCCTTGGCAAAGGCACATGGAGACTTAATTTCATGACTGACTTTTTGTAGATATGTCCTTGATTGTTTTGTTACACTAGATACCACCTGCTGTGTCTCTATGAGCGGAGAAGGTTTGGGAGGATTAATGAAAAAACTGTTGAGTGGCAGCATGCCATGACAGAAAGCAATACACAGTTCTATGGCCCATACAATGAAACTTTCCACAGCCGCGCTTGTACATGCAGAAGGTGGGCTTGCAGGAAACTTCAGTGCAATATGGTCGCTCAGCTCATGCGCTACAACTTGAAATTACAACCTTGTATTCACAAGGCGGGTAAATCTATGCCTGTAAAGGTATCGGTATCCTATAGATGCTATTGATGAGTAAAATTGTACAGGAGAAGCAATAGTCAGTATTTAGGATGCTTGGCACCGAAAGCCACAGTATCAAGAGCAGATGTGGTAGATAGTTGTATTCTTATCAAATGAAACTGTTAATATTTGTCAATAATTAATCTACCAACTAAAAATAGGGATAAGAAATCTCACTTGGCAGACTGATTAAAGTACTCCAAGGCTTTGTGTCAGACTCACAGGTTTGCGGAACTACCACACTCTGTAGTATTTGGACTGTGAATTCAGCATTTGAAACTGCAGGTCATTTCTCATCCTCTACCTCTTGTCTTTCTCCTATCCATATGCAAGTATATCTAGATAGGTCACTCTCCAAGTAGCTTCCAGAGTTATGTAGTGAAGCTACATTCATGTACTGCTAAAACCTTTTTCAAGTCTTGTCAGAGTCCAAACACTATACCATGTTTCTCTCATTGCTTCTTTGAGAATCTCATCATACACATTTCTACCACAGTTGCAAGGACAGTTCACAAGCCTAAGAGCGGACTTGGGACAATTATCAGAAGACAGTTTCACCCCAATTCACTTACAACCAAGACCTGTACATCAAACGCAAATTAAAACACCATAATTACAAACAATAGATTTAGCCCTTGAATAAAAATATGTCCATTAACTTAGACACAAGTCATTCAATAGAAACAGAGACACAATAGTATCAAAGAAATGCAGGCAGTTTGACTCACTGAAATATGCAAAGATTTCCTGTGCCAGTTATCCATTCTGTACTACAAGTAGGATCCATGGACAATCAAATGTGTTGATGGTTTTGTGGTTTGAAAATCCCCTACTCTAATTGGACGTCTTAATCCGATCCAAATTTCCCTTTCCATCCGAAGGCAGAAAAAAACATTGAGCTAAGGCATGTAATTGAAATCACACCTATTTTTCTATATCAAAGCTCCTTATCCAACTGCTTACTACTATTATAATACATAATTCTTGTCTCAAAAGGGAAGAAGACCGAACCACTGCACCTGAGGGAGAAAACGAGGGAAATCGAGGAATTTGATTGGTCTCCTGTGCGTCCAGTGGTGGCGTCGGCTTGTGACTGTGGTCAGAAGGTATGTGCAAGGAGAGAAGGGAGGGTCAAAGTCAAGGGAGGTCATCAGGGTTAGAAAATCAAGGGTTAGCCGGGGTCTCTTTGACACTCTCCCGCTGTCCGTATTTGCTCATCTTCATCTCTGTCAGCTGGATGTACCGGAGCACGTTGGTGTCTGGAGAAATTATATAAAATTAGTCATGTTGAAAATGTACTAAAACACTTTGAGAGCAAGATGTGCACGTGCCAGTTAGGTGCAATGAGTAGGGCTGTAGTCCTTTATTTTATTAGGATTAAAGGGCTTTATATGGATCACAGCAGAAAGGAGAATGCATGGAGTGAATTAGCTGGAGTTGTTGGTGTTACTGGACCTTTTACTTGCTTTTTCACTCCTGAAGATGCTTTTTTACTATTACTAGTACTAGTCCCCTTTTAGTTGACACATCGATGCACAAGGCATGTCTTTAGTCAAACAAGAATTTCTTTAGTCAACTACAGCCCTTGAAATGGGTGGTGAACCATGTCATGTATGAATGGAAGAAAGGGTGTATTGGTGTGATTATTTATTTTAAATGGTTTAGAGACAGGAGCAGAGCTTGACATCACATGCAGTACAGATGAGTGAAGGAAGCAGTGTCACCTGTTGGTTCCCGGTTCTTGGCCTCACGCAGGTAGCGCAGGGCACATTCGTAGTCTCCCAGGTGGTAGAAGGCAATGCCAGCTCGATACATGGCCTTGAAGTGGTCCCTCTGGTGGCTCAGCACCTTCAGACAGTATTCCTTTACTCTCTCATAGTTCACCAGCTCTGACTGCAACAGGCATGCTGCAAGACACCAATATTAATCAGACTGTTTAGTGAGAGAAAAATGATACTGACCCTGTGCAGAAAACTGGACTCCAAAGATCTGCTGAATTTTGGACTGGGTGTAGTCACCTTAGTTCCATCCCAGATATGTTAGCGAACTAAAATAAATAGCACAGTTCTTACAGCTACCAACAACAGACCTGTTTTGACCCTCAAGGCTGGTGACCAAATATCTCAAAACATTGCGTCAAGGAATTTAGACACAAGAATGCAGTATGTTCAGTGGTTATTTTCTCTCCATTTTTATTTAGGAACAGGCACGAGGTATAAAAAAAAATCTGGGAATATTTTATTATTAAAAACTACATGATTTTTTTATTCTGTAAGATTTTAAGATAATTTACTATTGCAAATGACAAAATATAAAATTTATGTAATTGTAATAATTATTGCTTTTTCTAATACTTTGACTGTAGGTCTGCCCTCTCATGATCTATAGTGATCTTTTTTGCATTGTGTCCAGTCGACATCTCCTTATACAACTGCCCTCTGTCTCTCTCCTCTGTCCTTGACACCTCAGTGAGCAGCATGAGTCAGAGACTATTAGCCGCGAAGTCAGTGATGGAGGTGATGGGGGTGAGAGAAATATGTGGCACCCACATGGGACAGGAAACTATTGCCCTGTTAGATTTGAAAGTGCTCTACGGTGCCACTACAAAACGAGATCTGTTTTTAGAGGACATAATGGAGATAAAGACTGTGAGGCTTTGTGGCATCTAACCCTCTATGTCTGCAAATTACCTTTAACGGTATAATTGGAATGGTTTAGCATTTTTTTATCAATGCATTTAAATTGTGTATTGATTGGTCTTAATTTGCTTCCTGTTTATACTTTAGTTAGTATATAACAGATATGTATGCCAAGGTGGTTCAGGCCAGGATGTGGAAAGTTTAAAGTTTATTGGACCAAGCTCTTTACACACACAATGCATACAGATGCTGTTTCCTCAAACAATACATCTCACCCACCTGGCCTGTATGAATGTGTTAAGACTGATGGTTGGAGTCTTGTGTGCCTAATGGCAATCACAGTTGTATCACATACTGTTAATACCAAGTAAACATATATTGCACCAAGTGATCATACAGCATAACTGTGTGGAGTGCATTGTTATTATTATTTCAACATTTATTATTATAACAATACAATTAAGCTGCATTTTGCTTACTATATAAATTCAAAAAAACAAGTTTGTGAAATTCTATTTGCAGGGTTTCTGTTTCATTATTTTGCTCGTGGTGGGCCAACCCACCTGAACACAGGCGCCACAGTAAAATCAACTCCTTTCATTTCTCCTGACCCTGTCTCCATGCAGTTTACATGTGTTTCACATTAACATGTGTATAATATGATCACTGCATGTTTTCATTGATAGTAGCACTGGGTTTGTGTTTGGCCAATGACATACATTCCTTCATTGTAATGACTCATGCGTTTAGAGCTCCAGGAAGAACAGCAGCAGCACTATCATCTTATCATTAAAATTCACCATGACTCAGCCCTGAGTGGAGTCGGCAGGTTGGTCTGAAGTTGTGTCCTTAGATAACCTTTAATATGCTTCTCTATGCCACTGATAGACCCTTTTTGTTTTCACCACTCATCCATACCCTCCTCCTCTGCCTCCAGTCGTGATCAACATGCTTTCAGGGGATTGTGTTACACCTCATAATGATCTGATGAGTGTAGCCATTGTAGGGATCAGTATCCTTGATACACAGAACATACCCAACCCATTTTAGATTCAATCTGGAATAGTTCCTGCTTTGCAGTTAGATTTCTGCTAATGGCAATGCATACTGTTGTGTCCTTGGGCAATACACCATAGACATCGTGCTTTGAATGTTAGTGTGATTGTGTTTTAAGGTGGTTGGTGGTTTGCAGAGTACAAAGTCATCTTGATGAAATTGTACAGCAAAAGAGAGTCAAGAAAGCTATATGCAGTTTATAAGATATGTGTAATAGTTATTAGTTTATTTGAGGCATTGCAGCATAGGAGTGCATTAATAAAACATGTAAGGTGGGGACTGTCTGGCCGCACCCTACTGGTCCATTAGGCAGATGGATATCAGGAGGGGGAAATGTGGAGCGTGGTCAGATGCATTAAGGGTGTAATAATGACAGGATCATTTGAGGGGCCAGGATCAGACTACAGGACCAATAAAACAGGGGAGTGGTCTCAGTCAAAGTGTCCTGACTCAAAGACACAGACACATGGACAGTGACTCTTGTTCATAACTTTGAGATCTCTTGTTGCTTTTTGACAGAGCCCAGCTCTCACAATCATCAAGTCTAAAAAGCACAGACTTTCATTTGTCTGACAGTGAGAGGCCGGCAACAGGTAAATATGAACAAAACAAGAGACATAAAAGGACACATTGTCCATAGTGCCCATGGAAATTGGTAAGTTTAAAGTCATACTCTGGTACATTCCACGCAAAGCAGTAACATTTCCACAGAGACAAGTAAGTATTGGACCCTCCACCAGAAAAGATACATATTGCACCTATTATAAGTAAACAATTCAACATGGCAGACATGCATGAAACAAAAGATGTTCTGAGCTCAACATCTGCTGCGCTGTATCCCATTCTTGTTGTTATGTTTTGCCTCACACTTTTGAGACAAGACTGTCACTCTCACAATATCCCAGATGCTAGTTGGCGCTCATATAAAACACAGATATGACGCAAATGAGTGATTCAGTCTAACACAATAAGAGCATTTCCTCTCATTACATTCATTGCACTGGAAACAAATACTGCAGATGATGCTTTTGTCACTGAAAACAAAAAAAAAACCCAAACAATCCCATAAAGCGTCCACTTCCACCTCCTAAAGAGTCTGTTCAACACAACACAAAATGTCAATGCTGAGCTTATTGAACATCTTAGTGTAGAACTCAACACAATTTGCATAATTTTAAATTAATTTACTTTTATATGTTCAGGTGATTGGATCATTAAACTTTTTGAGTAAAGATTAAAAAAGACTCAGTGACTTAAAATAACTAAGAAAAGTTTTGAGAAACATATTTTTAGATTGTAATTTGTATTGCATGTAAAAGACACTTCTCTTTGCACTATCAATTTGCGTCTTCCTGTTATGTTCCACTGCCCAAATTAGTTGCTGACTCAAGATAAATTGAGGTCAGCTCTTTAAATATTCATACAGTTAGATAGATATCCTGCTAGTGGAATCATAAATCATGTTTCCTAAAGTTTCTGGGAGCGGCAGTGGCTCCGTGGTTAGAGTGCTCGTCTACCAACTCAAATGTCTTCACCCCATTTTGTCTGTGTGAGTAATTGGGGGGAATGATGCAGATTTGAAGCCTTGCTTACCACCGCAACACAGAGTCTGAAAAAGGGCCGTATAAGACTAGCATATTACTGTAACTATTATTATTATTATTATTATTATTATTATTATTATTATTATTATTATTATTATTATTATTATTATTATTATTATTATTATTATTATTATTATTATTATTATTATTATTATTATTATTATTATTATTATTATTATTTGGATTTAGCAGAATGAGCGCACAATGTGACTCGCTTCTATCCAAACTGTAGTGTAAGAGAATAATACATTATCCATTACTGTTCAGGGAACAGACTTGGATTCAAATAGGAGATAAATGCAGTTTAATAAAGCACAGATGAGACATTTATTGGGTAATATATCTATAGTTGAGCCTGGCACAGATGTAATTTAGTTGTGGGCCAAAGCCAGCCTATAATATGATTGGTATCGTTTAAGACACTGTGCAGATGCTTGCCTTTAGTGCTGCAAATTTGTTTCATTACTATAAGGAAACATTACATTTTAGATTAAAAAAAACAATACATATAATTTTGCTTGTTTACAATTCTTTCAGAATGATTTTTATGTGCCTGACAAAATAACTTGATCCAGTGAGTCAAATTCTTTGGCACTGGGTGTATGAGAGTCAGCCAGCAAGTATAGTAAGCATAAATTTAAAGTCGAGGCAGGCCTTGAAAATACAACATACCTTTTGTCATGTTTTCTTGTTCTAACACACTAATGTAGAGCTCACCAGTTACTGCGCAGCCAAAAGTAAAGTAATTTTCTCCAGTGACTTGAGAAGGTTATAAAAGTCGCCTTGAGCTTGAGAGGTTAATTCAGAACCATTGAACAATTCACAATAAAAAAAGACAAATCAGAAGACTTTGTGAGTGAATGGCTGTAATAACAGATGAATGTATCATTGCTCCGACACGTGTTACTCAAGTGAAGGTCCTTCACTGGGCAAAGGCCTGCCAACCCCAGTGCCATCAAGGACACACTTTCAATGTCAAAGCCCGGCCCACAGAGATGATGAAAGCTGTCAGGCCCGGGTGGATTAGCTCAGACAGGACACTGTCTGTGTGGAGTGGATAAATATAAACAGCAGTGCAGCACTAACTGTTGTGAGCCGAGAGCATGAGCTAATTTCTCATTAAAAATATCAATATTTCACTACAGGAAACCTTAAAATAGAATTGATTCATCATTTCACAAGATAAAGTGATGTATAGTATTATATAAAGTTATAACAAATGGAATTTAATCCAATGCTGGTGGTAACTTTAACTAAAGGCAGCCAAGATATTTTGTTACCAGGCAAATGTGTCCATATCCAAAATGTTGTAAAAGATTACTAGACCTGTGTGTCTCTACTTTCAGAACAAAAGCGTCTTTGGGCAACTGGCAGTAAATGCCTAGCTAATTTGTCAACATACCAAAGAAAAAAACCCCAAAACAATCACACAACTAAACCAGCAAATGAATATAACAAACGTAAATATTTACTTTTGTTATAATATTTGATTCATAACACAAAATGACCTTGGATTAGCATTCTTTCATTGTAAAGGTCTTAACTGACTGATGACTATTTTGAGTGTTTGCCTGTCCTGTGTGTGCCTTTGCTTATGACAGATGACCCTCTTGACAGGAGTCATCTGGGCCTGCCAGGACTGCTATATAAATCAGTTTGATCAGCTGGCATTTTACCTCTGTGTTAGAAGACATAACACATATCACAGCTCTGGTTACACCTAATTATTTGCACAAAGCCCAAGCATTGCTCTGCTGCTCATCAATAGCTGATATAGCAAAGACTTCAGTGAGTGGTGAAGTACAGAGAGTGCTCAATGCGGTGCCATCTGCAGCTCTGGCACACCACTTTCTACAACCCTCCCCCTCTCACCCTGTCAGAGCCTAACCCACATCCTCCCTCACAGACAATTGTTATATTGTTTTCTACTTATGTTATCAATTCAGTCAAAATACCCCTGGTGAAGTAAGGGAGTCTCAAGTTTCCTTTGAGATTAGAAACCATTGGGAGCTGATGTAAAGGGTAAAAAGTTGATTTAGCGGATTGCGAGAAGTATTGTGGAGAAGTATTAGTATTCCATTAGAGAAGATGCAAATGCAAAAATACATGGAGAGTTTTTATTGTCTTTTTGCCTCATAGTACAATTGATGCATACCATTGTTCCCAGATCTATTGAAACCACGCGAGCCATAATTAGCAGAATATTGATCATGTGTCAGTGATGTGCATTCTGTGGTTTAGTCGGGTCAAGATTTGAGTTCAACCTTGTTTCTTCTTTGTCATTTTACATGAAAGAGATCAGTGCCTCCTTGCCTTTGGGCCAATTTCTGTGAACAATGCAACCCAGTTAGATTAGCTCTAAAGGTACATGGGTTTGAGGTGTGCTGCTATTAAGGTCAACAAACAGGAAATTCATCATACATCGCTCTCTGTATGACACAATCGGGTAATATTTCTGTTGGTGCTCATATCAATTTGTGAAACTTATTTAATTTTATTACCTTTTTATTTAGTACCGACTGAAGCTATGATATTTCTGCAGTGAAGCCATGTTAGTTTCATAATTGAATAATGCTGAATCACATGAAACACATCCTGAAGCATGTGAATATGATTATAAAGGGTGATAGTAGGAGAGGAAGTTGGAGGAAATTCACTATGCCAAGGCAGTTTACCACCACTGAGGATGGCCAAATTTTGAACACCATGAGATGCTTTTTATAAATATTGTCTGGAACAGCTTGTGCCAGCACCCCTTAAATGCTGCCCTAACATGTATGAGAGTATATAACTGAATGAAATGAATGAAAAACTCATGCTCACACTGTCCTGTTTGAAGCAGTGCTGGGAAAGGCCCACTGATGTTGCCATGGTGATTTAGGCCCCCTGTCGCGTGGCACCAGTTCCTCCTGCCCCTTTTCCTCTTCCACTCGCTCTACACTCCTATTTCCATAAATGATCTCAGCTTTCTTCTGCTGACACCACATTCACCTTTTTATTTTCCGACTGCAATTCTTCTCTTTCTGCTTTTTATGTCCCCCCCCCCCACCCTTTCCTTCATGCCACACTGGCCTCCCCAATGTCCCCAATGGCCACAGACAGGCACAGCAGAATGAGGCGACCTTCACTGCATCCTATGGTGAACTGGCATAGAGTCAGGTTACAGAGTTATTACCCAAAGAACCTGTGCTCACAGGCACAATGTGCAGCAAGGAATTTGGGGTAATTATGCACTGCTGTCTGCAATCTGAGAGTCAGTTCAATACACTGAATATTAATGATATCGAAGTCCTTTCTTAAAAACTCAAATGGGTAAAATAAGATATGATCTCATTTGACCTTTCATAAACAGGCTTCATTGGATTGAACAATTTGTACCACAGCATGGTCAGGGAGAAAAACTGTCTGGAAGTACTGATCGATGATATTAAATCAAACAATAATTGAGCAATTACCTTTGTATCTGTGGGATTGATTCTGTGTATTGCTTTGTGTAAAAATATATTGCAATTCAAAGATACAATCCATCCCTCTTGTATTCACATGCCTGGCTATAGGTTGTTGTTTTTTTGTTTTTTGTTTTTTTCTTCGATTAGCGTTAATAGAGTTGTGAAGAGCAGAAAATGTTGCTTTTTAAGTATCAACTACACTGATTGCACTGATTGTCAGTCTTGCAGACTCATAAAGCTGCACCTGCTTTGTCACTTCCTGTTTTCAAACTGTGCTGTGGCCTCAGCCTTTAATCACACAACTATAGAAATAATAGCTCCAAACTCTTCATTTATATAACGTATCTTCTAATGTATCTCTATATAATCTTACTTTTAGTTAAAATAGATGGCTAGACTTCTTGGGGTCATGTAAAACGTGAATTTGGGAAGTCTTCACAAAATGTCTTTTATAGCTTGAACGCAGTGAAGCTGGAACAGGGACAGCAGTAATTATCAGGACATATTTGGCACGTGTCTCACCCGTGAGGCTGTCGTAACACTCGATCTCTGTGCTCTCCACGGCACTGCGCTGCTCCTCGGTCAGCTTGGCCGCCGCTTGGTTCAGCAGGTTCACCTCGGAGCCCGTGGTGTTGTCGACCACATGCACACCTTTGAGCTGTAGCAGAGCGCGGTGGTATTTCCCTATCGCTTCCCGAAATTTCTTCTCTTTATAACAACGATGACCCTCTAATTTAAAGTCGATGGCTTTCTGAATCTTTGCCTCCATATCCATTTCTGCCGAGGCGCCTCGGTACCCGCCGCCGTCCCCTCCCCCGGCAGCTGCTGCCAGGCTCCGTCCGCCGGTCTCCGGATAGCTCTTCAGGCTTTTGATCTGGTGTTGTTTGGCCTCCATGTCCCTCAGTGACAGCGGGTGGAGCGGGCCATGCTGCTCGGACACATAAGCGTGTTTTGGGGATGACCTGAGCAGCGTGCTGTGCATAAAGGATAACTGGACACAGCCTCAGAAAACGTCCAAAAATAAAAAGCAAAATGAAAAAGAAGGTGATTTAAAAACGGTTGAACTGAACCTAGCTGCGCGTTGAGTTAAAATAAAATAAAACTCTATCGAGAGACAAGCCCACAGAGCAGAGCGAGCATCGAGAACAACAGTGTCAGGGAGGCGCTTTCAGAGATGCTCAGCGCAGCTTCAGCACCACGGACAGCGCACACAGCACAACCCCTGCCGCAAAGCACTGTGGGAAAAAAACAAAGTCGTGAGGGGATGCTGCAGTCGAGCTTTTACAACGAGGCAAAGACGGAAGGATATTATCTAAAAAATTATTACTATCCTTTAAATGTCCAAAAGCGTGGTGAATCACCGATGTTTTCTTTAATTGAATGTCGTATTTGCAACACTGACTGAAGACTTATGCTCCAAACATTTTACTGTAGCAACTTCATTTTGACTAATTATGAATAAAGTAGTGTGACGTCACTTCGTTGTTGTTTGGAAGTACAAAACCGTGTGAAGACAGTTTGTATGTCCGTATCTCATAAACGTACCAAAACACTGGATTACGGTCAAAGAGTTAAGTGTGGAAATGTATCAGCAGGAGGCTGCAGTGAAGGGCAGACAGAAAGGAGACAGTGACATCAAGCGGACAAAAGGTTGATTTTATAATGCGATTAGTGCTTAACATTTACTTAGTGGTTAGAAGTGGTGGTTAGATTAAATTGTCGTACCTGTGGTACCATAGTAGAGATATACACAATATGAAGGACTTACACATGAATATATATATTTTTTTCAAATACAATTTATTTTGTTTCACTTTTTATGACGCTTTTTTTCAAACTCAAAAACTTCCTGCACAGTAAAAACATGGGATGCAATCTTAAATAAATTTCAGATGTTTCGGTTAAATCATACACAGGGATCACTTACAGCAGGGTGTTATACTAACGCCCACATAGGAAAAGAATGAACTGTATTATTTCTGGGTAGTCTGTCAGCATGGTATAACAAATTAAAACAAAGTCTATAGGAGGTTAGGACTATGGTGCATTTCTTCATGAACATGAATAAAAATAAACTATTCATACAGAGGTAACGATCATTTACAAGTTATCTAGAAATCACCCAAGTTATTCTATAAAAGTCTTGTTTTTCTTCATCTACATAATTACCACTGTCCTGTAAGGACAATGTTTTATATTTTTATTTATCCATCATAAAAATGGGATGCTGATACAGAAGTAAATACAGGTGAAAATGGCTTAGGCCATGGGTGTCCAAACCTTTTCATCAAGGGAAACCCATATGAGAGCCATAAACTGGTGGTCAGAACAGTGAATAATGACAGTTGCATTCAACACCGGTTGGACTGAACCACCAGACCTTTAATTAGGCTTGGAGCCTCAATGAGACACATTAGATGCTTGTTATAAAAAGGTAGATGTTTAAAACTTTTGGGCCAATTCACTAGAAAACCTGAGGGCCAATAAAAATTGGTCTGAAAGCTGCATTTGGCCCATGGGCCATAGTTTAGATATGCCTGGCCACATAGGTAACATTAGGCAGCATCATGCAAACAATATTTTTTTTGTATTAAACAAGGTGTGGAAATTTCTAAATATAAATAAAATCTACCAAATAAATGGCAATATAAATAAAAGATGATCTAAAAGTCTAAAATGAGAGTAACCATGGTCTAAGGCAGAATTATTACTGTCCCTTTCACTCATTAAAATTCAGTCAATGGCGAACACTCCAGTCATCAAGTTTCAACATCTTTGTGATGCCAGGGAAAGAGGTGACCGGATGAAAGTATCTTTCGAAATACGCATATCAAATAATATGTTAGGTTTTTTTGTTGCCAAGTCTCTTGAAGACACTGACAGCTCGTGCATCCATTTGAGCGCCGTGCCCGTCGCCTGCAGCTCCAGTGCTGCTACTCACTTTGGAGCTGGCGATGATCAGTCTCTTTTGGGCTCTGGGTTTGGTGCTCGTAACACGGTTGTCCTGTTCGTCGTTAGGAGGGGATGCAGCGCTTGGAGGAGTGCCCAGTCTCTGAAGCACACTCATTTTTGCCGGGGGAAGGCCGTTTATGGTGGAGGAGGTAGGCGTGTCAGTTGGTGGCAGTTTGAATTTGCCTCCCAGTCGTCGCAGGGTTGTGGGCTTTGACACCACCTGTGAGGCTGTCGTAACACTCGATCTCTGTGCTCTCCACGGCACGGGCTCCTTCTTTGGAGCCGGAACAGTTTTTTTGAGAACCCCGGCGTATTGAAGCACAGATCCTTCTCCATCACTGTCTTCCCCCTCGGCCATGTTGTATGCTGGCTTTGTCTGGTCCTCTTCTTGGGTTAAATCCAGTCTGCTGAACACTCCAGTGGGCTGAAATGATAATAGTACAGTGATATCGTATATCTCGGTATAGAAAAAGCTTGACAGTGTCACCTTTAATATTGTCCGTTAAATAGAAACTTAAAGGGGGGATTTTTTTGACACTGCAGCCAATAAATTCCTCCATTAAATAATATTCTCAGCAATTTGGCAGATATTTAAACTTTATTTTGTTGCTTAAATTGCTTTCTTTTAAATTCAGTAATTAACTAGTTTACAAAACCTGAGAGCATATTGCCAAGTGCTCCTGTAGTTCAAAAAGTTACGCAGCGCACCTGAACTCATCATTACACCGGTAGTGCACGTATGGCTCCTTCTGCCTATCAAACTGTTGGGGCTCAAACAGCGCTATCTAAAAGAAAATATACACCTTTCTAACATGGGGACTTAGAACAATGTGCAGGACGTATGAAGCGGAGTGGACCGTGTGCACCTGAACTCAGAAGGGACAGATTCTGACTTTACAAATGTGTGCGTTGTGGATACACACTCGCTTTGAATGTGCTGTTTGGATTTGGTTATTTTCTTCATGTCCGTGAAGAACAGAGCAGGAGATGCTTGGACAAAACAAACAGGTGTGTGACCCAAAGTCATAAACTGCCCAAATACACAGAGAAGTGTAATGTTTTCCTTCACTTGAACACGTTACATACCCACATGCCGAGACACGTGTGTACTCGTCAACTCATGATTTGTAGTTTAAATTGGTTTAAAAAAATAAATAAAAATAGAGCAAGCAGAGCAAGTTGTTTAGTGGGCAGGAGCAGACAGGTGTATGCGAGAGGATGGGAGAGAGACATGAGTCTTGTTTATCAATTAATGATGTATTTTGCATTTAAATCAAAAAAACTCACATTGCCCCTTAGATAAAATAATTGTATTACTTTACACACCGTGTATGTGCGAGAGTAGGAAAAATCCAAATGTAACTACATTTGGCTTAATTAGTTGGGACTGGCAATAATACCGTCTACCGCGGTATAATTTGGGGACGGTATGATGATATTAAAAAATTGAGTGAATTCGAGTGAGCATCAAACTGTGACTCCAAAAGAACACTAAAAGCAAAACAGACTATTTCACCTTATTATTGGTTGTAATGGTGTCTGACTTTGATTCAGCTCCAAGTCTTGCAAAAACAGACGTGCGCTTCAGACCTGTAAATACAAAAAATTCAGGAACAAAATAACTCAAAACTAGTTTTGCTATATTTGTCCCTAAACCAAATTAACTGGTTAAAGAAATTTCTGATACTATTTCATTAGTGTTTATAATTAAAAAGTCCCACACACTAAGCTTTGCCTTGCCCTGTCTTTTTGCAGATAGGCCAGCAGGTCAGCATGCATTTACTCTATTCAAGAAAGAAGATAGAAGGAAGAAGGTATTAGAAAAAGATTAAAGACTGTTTTAATCAGCACACCTTCTTAGGCTTGTAGTGTTAGTAGTGATTAGTGGAAGTGAGCATCAGCACTAGCACTTAACTGCAAGGCGCTCACTTCTTTACAGGTCGGTCCTACCTTTCTTGGCCTGCTGAGCCAGGATGCGGCGTGTGCGTGCCGTAGTGCCTTTGGGCATGTTGACGATGTACTTGCCTTCCATCTCAGCTGTTACACGTCGACGTTTCACTGCAGGCACACTCTTCCCCTCATCTGCTGGCTGACTTACAACTACCAATGTGCACAACATTTATTAAACTGGTGTGAGGTGTGTATGCGTTAAGATGAATATGATGAATAGGGGATAATGCAAACCTGCTTTGTTCTTTTTGTTTCCTGGCACATTGGACACTGTGACAGAAAGGCGGTTGTCACCTCGTCGCACTGGAGTTGCTGGTGGAGAGTCATGGCTTAGAGCATTGGCAATCATGCGAGTGGCAGCTTAAAAAAACATTTTTTTTTAAATGACATTGGTTTTAGGCAGTTTACCCAAACGAAAGCCTTTAAAACTGCTGGGCCTTACGAGTATTGGCAGTCCTTCGCAGTTCAGCCTGCACACTGGTCTGTCCTGAGGAGATGGCTTCTGTGGCCATTTTGCACATGTCCTGTCAAGTAATAAATAAGTAATATAGTGAAGCGAAATGAAGAAAAAAGGCTGTATCTAATGCCCAACTTTAATACCTGCCGGTAGACTTGCTTGGCATGTTTCAGAATGGCAATTATGTCACCAACAACTGTGATTCCGAGGTCCATCATTATGTCTTTACTGAGGTCCATTAGCATATTCTTTTGAATTCTGCATAAAAACAAATCAAATTACAGATTAAACAAATATTCAAAAAATATTCATATGCAATGTTTTTCATATTATATTTACCTATTGTCTACAAAGGAAACTGCATATGTGACAGCAAGGCCAGCAGGAATGCCAGCATCCTTGAAAAATTGAATCCACTCTGACGTTGCTTGAAAGTACAAGGAGGAAACATTTATTAGTAAATTTATTATTTTAGCCTTTTTAAATATCACACACCTCTCTGTACAGATAATAGTTAAAGAACAACCAGTCCATTTAAACACGATGGTGAAACTACCAGTGGTGGATGAAAGTAACAGCTGAGAGGAGGAACAGCTGTTTAACACAAGTCACTACACGAGAGCCTGAGGAATGTGAGGGGGCAACATGTGAGCATCTAACGCATACTGCATCTGTGACTCACATCCACATTTAGAATAAGTTAAGAAATTACACTGTATTAAGATCTGAAAAACGAGACACATGTGTAATCTACAATATACTACTTACATCTTATCGTTTTCATTGAATCAAAATCATAGTCTAAGGCTGGTGGTTCGCGCCCTAATTTAACCCATTTCAGTGATTGGTTGCAATATAGGGAATACATTATAGGCCTGAAGATGTGGAACCCTGAACATTTTTAATTAATAAATGATAGGCCTATCGCATGCATCATAGGAACAACACACTAGCATTAGCCACATTAGCTTTGTGCGCACAGCTACGCGTTCTGTGCTTTATATAATCCACTTTTAACAAAGCCAGAATTGAAACCTACTTTTAAACAATTCAACCAGAATATAACATCACATTTTCTTAATTCCCAGAGTTTGGAGCCACACACAAATGGTTTTCTGTTCGGTTGTTACCTGTGCTCTCGGACGCCATGGTGGTTGGAACAAACGGACACAGGCATCACGGACCGGACACGCGCGTTTCTGTACCTTACGTCACTTCCGTTCTTTACAAGCAGTTAAACGCCTGACACGGCAGGGGGCGACAAAGACCGCAATCTCAGAATTGTGTTTCTTCTTAGAAATAGCTGTCTCTATATCTATCTCTGTATATGTAACAGTGCGAACCCAACACGTTTACTATGAGGCCTTTCATCAGTAACTAACATAACTTATCTTTATGATGAATTACATTTTTGATTATGTATTGCCAAATGGAATCGAATAGGCAGTGAGATGTCTTAAACATAGTTGAATAAAAAAAAAAAATATATATATATATGTATATATATATATATATATATATATATATATATATATATATATATATATATATATATATATATATATATATATATATATATATATATATATATATATATATATATATAAATTAAAAAAGCCTACAAACAAAGTAAGGTCAGTAGCATTTTTTTTATTCAGTAGGCCAAAAAAGTAGTTTACTAAATATATTTGCTTCTTTTCAGTTCTTATTTGTTTTGACTTGGGGCCTATGCTGGCTTGGTTTACTGTTGGTCACATGGAGCTAATGTTTTTGTTGCGACTTGGACTCACACTAAACCTGGAACTAAACCAGAACTAAAACAGGATCATACATCTAAACTTGGATTAAATTAGGCTAAAACAAGGGCAGGGGGAAATCCATACTAAATGCTAACTGTTGCGCCCTTAATGAACAGATAACTACTACCACATAAGTAGCATATTTCCACTGAAGAAGTTTGTAGTTCACACAAGAAATTTTGACTCTCATATAACATGTTTGCATAACATTATTTCTTTTCTTTTAAAAAGAAGGAAAGCAACATAACATAGTAGCAGACAGATTGGCTTTAAGTTCTTTGCTACATTATGTTAACCCAAAGTGGGCGGTATTGCATTTATAAGGAAACAAGTCTAAAAAGCAAATGGTTACACACAGCCATATGCTCTATTTATAGTATAGAAAAATAATTATTGTCATCAATAAATCAAGTAAGTTACAATACAGTACAAGTAAATGTGAACAGTTTCACTACTGTAAAAGTTTCTTCATATACTTCTTACATGTTTTCTACTTATAAATGTATACGTACACAGGAAAACAACAGAATAAAATTCATATTGTAATAACCTCAGCTTTTAACCTGAAGTTTGTTTACAGAACTAGGCTCTTTAAAGTCTGCATCATGTAGAAGGCTTACCTGAAACCTGTTTTTACAAATAAATAGTCTACTATGGGGCTTCAGACCTTGACAACTTGTTGCTTCAAAATTGTTGCCATATTTAATATGAATCTAGAGCATCAGAAATCAGGTAAATGTGCATATAAATGGTGAACCTCTCTTTTCATTGTTATAGTACATTTATAAAGTAGCACCAACATAATACATGAGAACTATTCAATGTGTTATATAGTTTTTTTCTTTTGCCAAAAAAAATAATCACATCTGCATTTGATTTGGAGACAAAAGCGCATGACATCTTCAGCATCTGAACAACACTGGTTCAACAGTTCCAAGGGTCCAAGGTCTGCCCCATTTCTGACAACCGTGCGCCACATTTGAAGTCAAACATTTGCGTCCACCAATATAAAAACATATTTATTTATTTATTTATTTATTGAAAATAAAATATTTTATCGTTCAAATACAGTTACATTTTCTATTTAATATATTTGCTTTAGCACATGTACATTGGCGCAACATTGCACAGCACAGGTCATTCAGCTATGTTATTAAATGATATGTTTATACCAGCAGTAATGCATATTAAATATGATAACTTATTTTAACAATAAACATGTGTAATTATATGTAATAAGACAATCATTTGCTCTAGGTTTGCTTTTTGTGCAGCTGCTATATTAAGTGGCATTAAGGTGTCAGTAGCTCTGGGACAGACCTCACAGAGAAAAACCAGACAAACAAAAGCACCTCTAATGTCATCATTAAACCTATCTTGAATCGTGTTTGATGCTATACAAAACGAACACAGACACTGATGGAGGCACTGACTTTGTGCTTCACGTTAGGGGATGGGGCACTATTCAAACTTTTCTTTTATATAGAAAAATATTCTTTTCAAAACTAAATCTTTGTAATGTAGACATTCAAACAATACAATCATGGCACAAATATGTACATGATACATGTCTATATGATGGTATAGACAGATAATTTAATTTTGTCACGGTTAAAACAATTTAGTGCGCAACATGCCAAATTATGATATAAGAAAAACAATCGATATGCTATAATAATGGTAACAGTTTGTAGAGACCTCTCCTTTTAAAATTAACAGCAACAGTACAAGTGAGAACAAAAGTCATTGTAAAACTATAAAACACAAACAAACACTCAAATATATTCATTTCAGACATACAGGAAAAGAGAGTTAAATTCACAGGTAAAGACCATATACTTGCTTTACAAGATTAGCCTGTTTTTTCTGGTCTTTTTATTTTAGACCTTTGATTACAACAACCTCTATAAAGAAAGAAATAAATAGGCCAGGTGTCTCTGAGTGGAGGCACTCGGCAATAATTCACCCCTGCCTCATCCTGATGAAGGAAAGGACACCACCGGGCCCAGTATTTAGAGGTTGTTTCTGTAAAATGTCTTCTTGAAAGGCATTCGTTCACATCTGAATGGTAAGCAATAAGGCTGGAAAAAGAGCTGGTGAGCAACATCAACAAAGTTGCCATCCTCAAATAATGGAAAGATACTTTTGTTAATATGCGCTTAGGCTCTGTGGCATGAGGTCTTTTTAATGAGGTTTCCCTCTCAACATGTTTTGCGAAAGCATGTTTGTTTTCACTATTTGGCTCTTGGTGTTCTCATTTGGTTTCAAAAGTCAGATGAAGGGTATCCTCCTTTAAA
The DNA here is from genome assembly GCA_019594935.1 of Periophthalmus modestus. Taxonomy (NCBI): domain Eukaryota; kingdom Metazoa; phylum Chordata; class Actinopteri; order Gobiiformes; family Gobiidae; genus Periophthalmus; species Periophthalmus modestus. The sequence goes on from JAIEZT010000016.1 coordinate 20,823,796, forward strand.
GGCATCTCCATTTGCTGCAAGGCAGCCCTCTCTTTTCTTCATCCAGCACTTCATTAAGTGAACATTGAATATTGGCTCAGCTGTAGACAGCAGCTGCCATCTTGTGTCTTTTTGCAGAGTGGAGGTCCTCTTTAGATTTAGGATGCATCTACTGGAGTGTAGTTCACCAAACAGGACTCAGCTCTTTAGGTGGTTGCATCCCAGTCCTTTTGTAAGAAGTTGGTAAAAGGCGAGTTAGTTGGCTGGGCATTCACTCAAGCTCCCAAGGGCTGGAAGGAGTCTCCGGGCTCTCAGGGGTCGAAGACTTTGAAGACAGGAAGAAACAAAGACAGAAGAGGAGAAACAAAGATGGGTAGAGATGGGTCGCATGGCAGGTAGACAGACGGACGGAGTTGAATATAAAAGCAGAAAGTACTAGTTTAAGTGCAGACTGATCAAATTCCAGGTCCAAGCAAATGAAAAAGCAGGGGAAAGTTGAGCAGATGCAGAGTGCAGTAAATGAGTAGGAATCAGATCCCTTAACTGGACCAAGTGTCCTATAACCCTATTTGATATTTTCACTAATACATCCAGCAAGAGCAAAAGGAGAATAAAAAAATGAGAAAGATGAAAGCCAATGCATTGGAAAGAGGCAGTCAACAGAGGGAACAAGATTGGGGCACTGGTGCTCAATAATTAGATCTTTTAAAAGTGTACACTCACACTGTAAGTTTGTGTGTGCGCACTGGTACATCCAAGATGATCAAGTTCATCAGTAACTAACGGAATATGGCTATTATTTAATTTTATGTTCAGTATTTCTTCACTTCAGAAATGTGTGTGGGGTGGGTTGAGGGTCATTCTATTTCAACAATCAGTTTGATTGTTTGACTATTTTCTCTGTAAACTTCACCCCAATGAGAGTTAAAGAAATACTTTTCATTGGAACAGTGAGGACTACGTACTATGTACTTGCCTCACTTTGTTAATGCATCTTGTTAGTATGTGTGTGTGCGCGTGTCATCAGTCAAAGCGCAAGCAGTGAGGGTGAGTTCAGGGAATCAGACGACTGCTCGCTACTGCTGTTCCGCTGGTTGGCACTGACCCCGCAGGCTCCCTCTGGGTAGGTGAACACAAATGAAGATGTGTATGAGGTGTTGTAGCCAATGGCCGCACCGTCATGGTTACCACCACCACTGTCACTGGCCATAAGGCAAGGCCCACCAGGTGCTGACTCGCTTGAGCCATAGAAAGAACTAGAAAACTCTACCTCCTGCATTAGTCCGGGCTGAGGCGCTTGCTGCACTTGCTGCTGCTGGACTGCAGGCTGGGAGTGTGCGGAGGCTGGGTGGGTGGAGTAGGCAGGGGGCAGGTAGAATGAGTCTTCCTTCATGGTCAAACCCACAATGGACACTGGGCCCTGTAAGGTTGGACCTGGCAGCTGTGTTGAGCTCTGTGATGGCTGCTCCTGGTACACCAACTTACAGTTGGGCTGATGAGCCACCAGCACAAACTCCAGACGCTCCTTCTCTTTCTGCAGCTCAGAGATCTCTGCCTCCAGCTCTGCCTTCTCCTCCTCCAAAATGTCTGTCTCCTGTCGACAGGTACAGAAAAGAATAGAAAAGAGGTGAGGGAGAGAATAGGAGCTGTGTTAAAGATGGACTATGCACATTTTCTGGGGGAGCATCCATTACCTGCTTATCTCATGAAAATGTAAAAAAAAAAAAAAAAAAAAAAGGAAATAGAAAAGAAAAATGGTTTGGGAGAATATCTGCTTGTATCTATGGAGATTGCAAAGTTGTATGTATTGCAGGCAAAACAACATTTGGATAAAGAAAAGAAGGTTTCAAACCCTTCACTTACTTACACTTACATAGTGCTCTGTTAAAGAACTGAAAAAATGGGCTAGAAGTATTGATTTTTTAAAATTGTATTTAAATTTTTGTTGGTTCCATTAAAATACAAAAAATCTGGTTTATTCCTCCAACATCTGATCTCCAAGCCACATGCTTTTACTGCAACAGGAATGACTGACCTATACTGATAAAAGCAATCATTGTGACACATTGATTGGTCTTGAGCTTAAACTTTACATGGAAACATTTCTATTGCTTTGGAGTTGTATTATTATTGATAATAATTTAGCTGATATTAGATAATGACTCACCGACTGAAGTCTATCTGTTAGTTCTCTTCGGCGATTTCTGCATTTAGCCGCAGCTAACTTGTTTCTCTCCCTCCGTACACGTCTCTTCTCCTCTTCCTCTGGTGTTAACTGTAGAAAAATATAGTGAAAAGAAATCATTATTAGTTTTGCATTTTAGTGTTAATCACATTTAAACTTCCAAGATTTTACATAATGGTATCATTCAATATGTTTGTAATGTAATGTAATTTCTCATATAAAATAATTAAATCCTTAAACTGTCATAAAATCATAGCAAATTCCAAGGAATGATAATATAAATGCTTTATAATAATTACACACTAAGTAGTGGGCTTTAAAACACAAAACAAGTCGGTCAAGCACACACACTTACTAACACACCAACATCTCCATCTTCACTCACAGACACGTCTCGAGTGCGGCGGCTGCGGGCTCTAGACGGGCGCACTGGCCCTGGCCCTGCAGTGTCTGAACCCATGGGGGTCATTCCAGAGCCAGAGGAGTAACTAGTGCCGGGCAGGTCATAGGGATCAACTAGCGACACCGGCTGGGTCATAGTGGAAGTGGCGGTGGACGCACTCTGTCCAGAGGCCTGAGAGGAGATGAGGGTTGGCTGTACCATCCACTGCAGGTCCTGACTGGTGGTGATGGCTGTCACAGTGGGCACAAATGAACCTGGCATCTCACCTCCAACACTTGACCCGGGCCCGGTGCTCACAATGCTCAAGCCAGCTCCTGCTGACGCACACTCCTGAGCAAAAGAAATCAAGAGATTGCCAAAAGACAAAAAGATAATTTTTGATTGAAAATGATCTGTTATTATTTGTCCCAGTAAATAAAATAGCCTATTTGAGATAGGCCTATGTAGTACTGCACTTAAGTATATATTTTAGGTATTTGTACTTTACTTTACTAGATTTTAAAGTTGATACTTTTTACTTTTACTTTACTACATTTGAGAGAAGGTATCTTTATTTTCTACTCCACTACATTTTTGAATGGGATGAAAAGCAAAAGTTTTTATTATTATTATTATTATTATTATTATTATTATTATTATTATTATTATTATTATTATTATTATTATTATTATTATTATTATTATTATTATTATAGTATAGTAGTAGTAGTAGTAGTAGTAGTAGTAGTAGTAGTAGTAGTAGTAGTAGTAGTAGTAGTAGTAGTAGTATTGTTTGAGACTTGCTGAAAAGGCTGATGGGTTTATTTTCTTCTTTCTTTCTTTCTGTCTTTCTTTATTCTTTATTTGTCAGGGACCATGTACAATTTAATTTTGAACAAATTTGTAGTTGTGCAAAGACAAATATACAAAGAAAAACAAGTAAGTTTAAAAAAAGCACAATTCACACACATCTTTATCAAAATCAACCACTACATTTAAAACTTTATAAAATCTCAAAAGCTGAGCAAAGTACTTTTACTCTTTGCTCGTTACGTGCATTTTTAAACGAGTACTTTTTACCTCTTAAGTAGATTTTTTCATGTGATAATCTACTTTTACTTGAGCATGTCTTTGCTCTGGTATCTGTACTTTTACCTAAGTAGCAAAACTGAGTACTTCATCCACCACTGTGTGTAATGTTTTATAATCGTATTTATAGGCGCATATGTAATCTGTAGTTGAGGTAGGACAGAGGCTCTAAAGTCAGCAGCGGCAGCCACCACGACCAATCATCTTTCTTTTTCAGTCTTCTACTCCTTCCTCCTCCCCCGTCACGCCTCCGGTGTTCCCCTTGGCAACGCGACGTAGCGCTCCAAAATAGAAAGCGCATTTACGTCACGCCCGGGCCTGTGAGAGGACCGCGCGCGGAGGGCGGAGCCAGGACGCTGACGTAGGAGGTTTCCAAGACTGTGATCATCCGTTTGCGGCGTGTTGTAAACCCAAACCATGCTCTATCAGCATGCTCTGTGCCGGGCGCTGATGCAACGGGTCTTAGAATATACCCCTAATTATAACAAATAACGCCAGTAGATGTGCTATAACAATATTAACAAATGTTGCTTGTATAATGGATAAGTACAGCTACCTAGACTTGTCATTTTTGGGTGGTTAATAGACAACCAGGGCACCGACCCTGTAACACAGGTCTATATAAACCTACTGTATAAACCTACCTGTGGAGCACTGGTGGTTGGCGGGCTCCCGAAAGAGTCCACCGAGGAGAGATATTGGGACTCTATGGACGGTGATGAGCTCCCACGGGATCCGCTGTCAGGGTCGCCGGGGAAGCCTTGGTACATCTCCCAAGGGGAACCTGTAGCGACCGTACAGAGCGAGGTGTCACCTGCACGTCAGGGTAGCGGCACACACAAGAAGTTACTAAAGAAGGCGTACTGTGGGAGAAACGTGGGTTTATTAGCCTAATGTAAGCCAGTGGTGCATTCTAAGACCTCTCCAAGGTAGCTCCGTACTTATAGAGCACATATCACTAGCAAAAGTTTATACTATCCATTAAAGTTCTAACACAACCTTTTAATTTAACTTACCGGTTAAATTCTTGTTATATCCCGGGGAGATGCTCCTGGTTTCTTTCCAAAAAAGTTGCATGAAGAAAATTAATCCAATTTCCTGCGTTTAGGGAAAATGAAAGCCCGTTTAAAACATTCGCTTTAAAGAAGATCTCAGATTAAAATGTGCTGTAGTAGATCCATGTAAAGGGTGTCCACAGTCCGTCGGTATTACGGTCTTGTAGCCGATCTTGTCTTATGAATGAACCGTCCTCTTACAACCAAGAAGTCTACATTGAGTCCCGCCTTCGGAGTTCCGCCGTGCTGACGTACATGCCCATATTTGTCCTTATGTGTTGTGTTTGGTATCCTTGGTGACGTTGAGGGAATCCCTCTCCCACTGAAATGGACCAGAAGCATCTCGCCGACGGATAATAATAGTTGTTTTTTACTATCACAGGCACAAGATATTTCTAACCACCCAACTATTTATGGATGGAAATTTTAGGGTTCCTTCAATGTCAAATATCGATTATATGTAGACCTAACTGTTTTAAATAATCTACCTTTACGTTTTTTGGGATCACGCGTTGCAACTGCAACTGCTCCTGTGCGCCAAAACCGATTATAACAATAGGATCTAGGCTATAAGTTAAATTTACTGTGTGTGTAAATGTTTATAGCCCCATAGTAACATACGATAGCCATGCGCCTATAGGCCTTTATAAAGGCATTTAACAGAACTTACCAGGCCGGTAAAGGTCTACAGCTTTCTTCAGCTCTTAGGCAACATCATGTCTTCATTACGAGACGGGATTCCATCAGATAGACCTATGGGAAGAGGGAAATCCTGCTGAAAAGTTTCTCAGGGCACGCCCTCGGGATTGCCCTGATCTGGGAGATTAACGACTCTGTTTAGAGTAGACACACCTGTCTACTGCAGTGTGCTGCACACATGCCCGGGGTAGACACAAAAAGCACTCCAACATGAGAATGGTTACAGTGAAGTGGCCTACAGTGAAGGGTGGACTGTAGGTTAAACAGTATGTCCACTGGGCAGTGGTGATGGTTATCTCAAAGCACTCACATAGCGATGACTCGTGTGATTCATTGAGCTCAGGAGTGTGGCGGGTAGGAGGCAGGCTTTGGTGTAGGGCTACACTGAGGCTCTGTGAAGATTCAAGGCTACAAGGCAGGCGTTTAGCTGTGATGTCAAACAATGTCACGGGGCGGACAGGCTGCGGTGTATGGAATACAGCCTCACTCCATGTGTGAAAAGGCGTGAGCGAGAAGGGAAGAGTAGGGGATAACAAGTAGTTAGTCAGCGCGACAACAACGTCAGAGACGGATCGGCGGAGGACGTTGTGTCCCATTCGATTTGCCGTGTTGTGCTACTAAACGGGATGACTAACCTTACCCCGTCGATGTAAGTTTCACGGGTATTATGAATGCATGCTGTTGAAATCATTATGATAAAACCTTTTTTTTTTCTAAATATCATAGTTTATTTGTTAAAATATGGCTTCAACTGCCCTAGGCACGATGATTTCTCAAGAGTAGGCTAATAGCCAATAATCCAATAACAAAATAAATTAGATTACATATTCTAAATATTAAGAATAGTTTAGGCAGCGCTATTGTCTTATTTACAGATAGTTTTCGATGTAATAATCAATATAGTACAGCTACAATACAGTCGCCATGGACACGGAAGAACGTATAAACTTGTTGTGCCGCCTAGCAACCGGTTTCCTTGGTTACTGGTTTCTCCAGTTACACACAATATGGCTTCCGGGTTGTTGTTGGAAAAGTTCTGCTAACAAGAATGCAGCGATTGTCTCTGTTAAAGCACAAATGTTAACTCTACGCAAAGCGGTTTGTCCTTTTGACTCAAGGACTACTACATTTGGAGGCATGTCTGACTTGGTTTAACTTCTTAGTATATTTGACCAAATATACCAAATCTAGCATAACCCTGCATCGTAACGACTTTGTATTTAACTAGGGAGGGAAGTTTCATGCGGTTACCAGGAATGTAACTGTCTCATACGTTTTATGTTTTCTGCATCAAACGTCGCGTAATTTCTATTCTTCAAACGTAGCCTTACATTATTTATTTTTAGACCCAGTTCAGACCATGTTTTCAGGCTTGGGGAAAGCCCGAAAGTAACCATGCAAAGTCAGTGACAAACTCACTTGCTTGAAATAAATAATTGACACATTTCCTCTGTAAAATGGGTTCTGGGGGTTCCAACGCGCAGTTATGGGAGCAAAGTTGCATAACTAGTTGTACACTAGCAAACAGGCGTAGCCATTTTATACGTGCATGCGAACTGTAAAACAGAGAGAGTTTATTTGAGGCTGTTCTAATGAGTTGTTGTTTAAGTTGTGGTCGTCTAGATTGCAGATGAGGCAGGTAAAAAAAAATACCCCTGCTGTAAATGTCTGATGTGCTTTGTTTTGCTTGTCTCCTGTCTCTTAGCATATTTTCGGGAAGCCACTAACTTTTTTGAGCTCCATAGGCCAGCCCCTCTTTCCCCTTGGAAGGCGGGCCGTGTTTGCCTGTTCTCCTGCCCAAAATATTGTTACTAGGCAACTGTTAGCCTGGCCCACTTCAGACTGGTGTTGTTTACATTGCTTCTGGCTTCATATCATAACAACATTACATAACTCTCTGGTTGTTCCACTTTAGTATAAGATACTGGATCTAGCTTTCTTTCCCACAGTTTCTCAGCTACTCTGTGGAAACTTTAAGTGTCAGCAGCCAAAAGTTGACATTCAGACAGTAGGTCTTGATTATTCAAAGTCAAGCTTGTATTGACAAGTAATAGCAATATGACAGATTTTTTTAATAATAACATCCATTCTCAAGACCAATTTAGCAATTAATCCCATTAAACATTAATTGTATTTATTTTGTTTAGGCTATTTAACAGGGCAGATAGTAACGTGGTCATCCTAAAAACACAACAATACGAGTACAGATATTACTGACCATTAAGTACATTATCTTTTTTGGCCATTCCTGCTTTATTGAACAACATTATGTTTACCACATTCCATTGAAACCCACTTTCCGTGCCTCTATTGTTGTAATTGCTGGATATTGTGTCAACTGAAACATCACAAGCGTTAGGATGGCTGTATTGTGTCATGGGCTGCTGCATGGGAGTCAGATGCCTGAAGTCTGATGCTGTCTGTGGGCTTAGTATTGCACAGCTCTGTGTGACTCAAGCAGCGTCACTCTTAACCCACTTTAAGCATTTAGAGAGAGAGGCTCATTGCCAAAAGGGCTGGACAGGCAGGCTAAAAGTCCCACGAAGGCCGAAGAAAAGGTCAAAGAAGGAACTGCACATGAACAGTCCTTTATAATGCAGTGGGACCTGTAGAGCGCATTTAAAATTTCCAATAGGTTGTATGATTGTTTTAATCTAGAATCATTTGATGATACCATTTGATGATGCCATAATCTTCTATTTAAATCTATGGGACAGAAAATCCACAAGTGTTGCTATGCTATCCACAAGTATGCTATAGTAAAACATGTTGTTGTTTAATTTAATCTGAGTTAATTTATTATTTTATGCAATTGCAACAAACCAGGACAACATCTTGTATTGACTCAAAAACGATTGCTGAGATTTAAACTGTAATACTCTTTTTCTATCCTGTTTCCCATCTCATCCCTCTCACCCCACCCTCCATTCCTTACATAACGGCTGCCCTATTTTTCAGGGACTCTAAGATGTGGCAATACATTGTGTGGGAGCAGGCGTAGCAGGCGGACGCTGGTGTCTTGAATGGAGATGGAGGTAGGTCTGGGGGGTAGGACGTCAATAACACGTGTTCCTTTCTCCCCCTTACCTTGTGCCCACACATTGCACCAGCTCTACAATTACTCACCACTCCCAGTGCTCCCACCACCTGACGAACCATCTTGGCTGTATCATCTTCTCCCAAACAGGATTTTGAGACCCTTGGACTTCCTGTTAGGATATTAATCATGTTTGGAGGAGCTGAGAGAATTAATTACTGTTATCAACGTAAATCCTATTCTTCTATTTTTCCATAAATGATAAATTGTGTACGTTGGAAGACAAAATTAGCGCCTGCCTTTACAGTGACAACCCACTGACACTTCTTTTAAAACCCTGTTATTCTTCTGAGCCCTTTTAGATTCAAATGTGTAGATGCTCACCAATCATACTGTATGTCCAAGAAGAATTATAAAAATAATAGAATTAATGTTTTTTTTTTTATTCCTGTATTGCATTGGTAGTAGTATGATAAGTTATTAAAATAACCTAAAAAGGCTTTAAGATGAAGAATGAGTTTTTTGTTATAGCAATAGTCCAGTGTCCAAAATGCAGTTGACCTTTTCCCATTCTTCAAGTAGAATTCCTACCTATTTAGCCATGAACATTTTAGCTATTTGATCACATTATGACACATTATTACTTTGTGCCAAACAAATATTTAAGAAGCCAACTGGGTCTGGGGAACAATTACTTGAAGTCGCTATTTTCACTTAAGCCATGACACAAACTTGTAGAAAATTAGCACTATTCCAACACGCTTAATGTTATAGCTTATATACTACTTGTATTACATGTAGGTCAATTGTGCAAATCCAAGTAATTTAGAACACAAAATACAAACAAAACATTTAGGTCACATGGATGTCAAACCTGTTTTTACTCCAGGGCCTTGGATTACACAGGTTACAGGTATGAGCTACTGACGCAGCGTAGTACTGTTTAACTTTCCTGTTTTCCTCGGGTAACAAGGAGAGCTAACCTTGTTGCTAATGGTTTCTGTCAACATATTTGTGCAAATGTATTTAAATATTTTGTCAGCTTATCCCATTGTGTACATAAAATAAGTTGCGCATTATATATATATATATATATATATATATATATATATATATATATATATATATATATATATATATATATATACACACACATATATATACATACATATATATATATATATATATATACTCGGGCAGTGACCCCTAAACTGGAGGAGTGGCTACAGCAGATCCCAGGAAAAACATCAGACATCTCAGTCCAGAAAAGTGCAGTACTAGGAACAGCAAAGATACTGCGCAGAACCCTCAAGCTCCCAGGCCTCTGGTAGAGGTCCCGAGCGTGGAAAAAAGAGGGGATAAAGACCACCCGCGGAGGGTGAGGAGGGAGATTATATATATATATATATATATATATATATATATATATATATATATATATATATATATATATATATATATATATATATATATATATATATATATATATATATATATATATATATATATATATATATATATATATATATATATATATATATATATATATACATATATATATATATATATATATATATATATATACATATACATACACACACACACACACACATAAATTTTTATTTAAGGATTTAGGTCAGGTATGATTTGGACCAATAGAGTAGAGTACATGCTCCACAAATGTACACAAATTAAAATTTGTGAAACTGCTGATCTGACAGTGACTGACTGGTGATGTATGTTTTTTTGCCATTTCCTCTTCAAAATGAATTAATCAACAAAAATAATAAATGAAAGCATGGTAAGGAATAATTAATGTGGAGGAAAAGCACTATAGATGTAAATGTTGTTTGCGTCTGAATTTATCACCCCACTCCACATCCTGTAAATAAACACGTACCATAAATATGTGCATGCCAACACATCTCTAAATACCCCAGCTCTGACGACTGTGATAGTACTGCTCATCAAATTTATGCGTGAGCAAGCCCTGGCTAAATCTGTAGCTACTGCTTCTACTTACGCAATCCTCGGCTCTGCTTGTCTATACAATTGTTTGAATCTCCCAGCCCTCCCCAGATTTCCACCCCCACACTAGACACTACAACTCTGCCTCTATTCCTGTAGCGGCCCCCGCCACAGAGACACTGAAATACCAGCACCTCCAAGAACAGACGCCAAGCCTGTCAAAGCATCATCGCGTCCCACCAGACAGCTGGAGGGTGAGGAGAGGAGGACTGATGAGGAGATGAGCAAGGGAGCAGGTGCAGCTTTGGACATAGTGGTTAACTAGAAATACGGGGCAAAAAGCTTTATAGATACTTGAGTTGAGTTTGAGTTGTGCAGTTTGTTTGATTGGTCTATGTACAGTTTCAGCATAAGGTGATTCTGAATTGAAATTTGGGCCAAATGCTGATCCAATGCAAAAGCCCTTGTGTATTCTCAATGTAAACATCACACTAATTATCATATTATCAAAATAGGCCTAAAGAAAGATGAAAATCAGTATTCAAAAGATGAAGATTGATCAGTGATCACTATCACTTAAAGCCTTTTAAACTTTGAAAAGAGGACTGCAGTGATTATATGTGTATTAAACAAATTATTTTGGAAATATCAAGAGATAAGTAGGACTGCAAGTAACAATTATTTTAGTAATTGACTAGGCAAATTAGTATTTTTCTTGTACATTAAGATGAAAAAAAACAACAACAAATTGAGGTAGAAATATGATGACAGTGTTGTGCTTTTTTAAATTATTTTTATTTTTGTTAGAAAAGGTCTTTTAGAATGTGTCTGTTTGTAGTCCAGTCAGTTACGATTATCATAGTAAGATTATGATTTTTAATAGTCAACTAGTCACAAAAACTTTTGATTAATTGTTGGAGCCCTACTGTCAAGTACATTTTCCATTACCCAGCTAAAGCTCAAGGAACTTTATGTGTAAAGACCTTGCCAAGACCTTTACAAGACCTTGTAAAGACCAAATTGATATTTACTGGAGCGCTTGGTCCATGTCAAAATGTTGGTTGCTGATAGATTCATAAATAACCTGAATGTTCAGGACAGTCAGATAAATCAGACACTTAGTAGTGATGGAGAGGCCATACTTCGAGTGGAGTCGGAAACACTCAGCTGGCCTGTCCCTGTGTCTGCCTCTCTCTCCTGCTGTCTCTCTCTGTGCCATGGTGTAGATGGACCGTTGCTGAGGGCAGCCTGTGTGTACTCACCTGACGATGAACAGGAAATGTGTGTGTGAGGGAAGGATCTATTAATAGCTGCATTGGCAGAAAAGGCCATTTGCTCACTTGTAGATGAATGTGCGTGCACCTTTGTATATAACAGGGTGGTGATTGTGAGAGTCATTTATTTGATGGAGTGGGAGAGTGTATGTGTGGTGGTGGGGGGTATGTAGCCGAGGAGGAGGGCGATGTGTGTTGACGCTGTACATGGCGTCACGGCGATAAGAATAGAGATGATGGTGCGCGTAGCAGTGCTGAGACATCACCCTCACACCCTCAGTGGGCCTACACTACTCACTCTGACTGACTGACTACCTCTGTGATGTGTGTGAACGTGAAGGGGGGGGCACCAGTCTGCTCTTGTTATACCACTTCTGTGATGTCAAGACTTCAGTCGATTTTAGGTTCAAAGACATGACAAGTGTTTAAAGATTTTAATCTTTTTGTTATGTAAAAGTACTGAAATATTCTCACGGGCATAAAAGTAAGCATCAATATATCAAGGTAGTTTGCATCTTGTGCTTAAATGGGTACATTGGGTTAGGATACATGTCCAATAACAAGTAATAGTGTTATATTGTTGGCTGAGTCCAAGTAGAGCCACTCGACTGAAAATCCTCAGATGGCCAAGAACTGGAGCAGCCACTGTGAGCAGAGAAGACACAGAGGGAGTGAGTGCGGGCAGCTGTTACATAGTGCAGAACATGTATAAAGATAAAAGATAATTCAGTTGTCACTCACAGCGTTAATGCCTCTGTCTTTTACGTCCTGGCTGGTCTCTGAATCATACAAAGCTGAAAGAGGGGAGGAAATTACTACTTGTACAACACATGTCTTTCTTTGTCTGTTCTTATAATTGTTCTGACGAATAACTCTACCGGGATAATATTGTGCTTGTATTTTCACTTTGGTCTAATTGTTATATATTATATATAAGTGAGTGTTTAATGTAGTATAACATGTGTACTGTAAATTCTGAAATTAGTTATTTACTTGAAAGTTAAACTATGATTCAGTTTACATGGTATTACATGTTTCCAGTGTTATACATATGAGGGCAAGAGCAATATTGACCAATTATTAATATGTTTTAGTATCCCAATAATGATATTCAATAAGTAATAAGACATATATCTGGTGAGGTTTAACCATCGGAAAAATGTGAGTTTGTGATTTTTAACACTTATGATAGATATTCAGTATTTAGATTTGGCATATTTGTTCATATTAGAGATATTTTGATCATCTGCCCTCTGCCCACTTCTACCATACATACTATTTACAATTAAAATACATATTTAAAAAAAAAAAAAAAAAGTACCTACAGTGTTTTATAGATGAATATTAGGGGTAATTAGAGTTACCAAAAAGCTTGTTCAGTCTGGACACACTGGTCACAAAGCCATGGAAGGGCATCTGAAGCTGTCCAGAGGCAAATCTCTCACACAGCAGCTGCACCACTTTGGTATCACACTGTATACCTAAAGCAAGGAATGGTCCAGAAATTAAGCATGGGCTATTTTAGTATGTTTTTGTGCATACCACATGCATACCAACTGCTGACAGAGCACTTCTGAGTTCAAAGGAGCTCATGGTCCCAGAAGTGTCCTCATCAAATTTGAGAAAAGTATCCTTAAAGATTAAATTATTAACATTAAATTATTGTTAATGTTCTGGACTACCTCCCCATATATGTGTCTGGCCAGTACAGTGGTGAGGATGTACCTGTAGAGCATGCAGCCTGGTCATCACATTCTCTGCTTGTTTGCGATTTAGGCTGCCATGCCCATTGTTCTGGAGCCAAAGTTAGGGACACTTTAATAGGCAAAAACAGTTTAAGCAAGAAATGGCACAGATGATATGGCTTAATAATTGGCCCTTTTTAAATATCCCCCTACTGTCAGTAGGCATGTTTGAAAATCCTAACCCTTTACTTAGTCTCATAAAGGATCTATTGCATCCATTGTTGTAACACATACCATGCTCCACAACACTGCAGCATAGAGGCAATTTGTTATAGAATTAAGATGTATTAAAGGATACATCTTCTTCAAATATGAGCTGTCTGCAGGTATCCAATGGCAGATGATAATCTTTGTTGAGAACTGCAATCATAGAAAATACAGCTGTGATTGTGAATAAGAGAGGGCTAGGTAAGGACAGAAGTTCATTTTTAAATAAGCCTCAGTCATGGCTTGACCCCTTAGCGCATAAGCTTCAACTCCCTCTCGTGGTCATTTTTTGTATTACAGTTAAATGTGTGGAGAATTAAAATGTTTTTAAACTGATGATAAATGATTGGTCCAACCAGAGTTAAAGAGCTTCCTTAGCTCCTTGGCAGATAGCTTGTCATTCTGTAAAAGCAGAGAAACAAAATTATTTAACAGTCACACCTTTTGTTTTCCTTTTTTAACTTTTTAATATTCTTACTCCAGCTGCGGCCTCATCAAACATCTTCTCAACACGGGCATGGTCCTCTGGAGAGGCAGGAAGGGCCATAACCTGATGAAATAATCAAACCACATCAAACAAATGTATACCTCAGACAGCAGCTCAATTAAATCATTTTGAGAACTCACTTGCAGAAAATCTGAAGAGCAAACAAAATCCTGAGTCCTGAAACAAAACTTTCATCAGCCTGATCCAAAAACGTAAGGATTTTAGAATTGCCATAATATTTAGTTTGTAAATGAACCATGAGGTTATCTTGCTCACTGATCTCTTACCCCAGTGTGTTCCCCGTCTTTGAGTAGATGCGAATGAAGAACTCTCCTGGTTGGTTCTGTTTGTAAGTGGAGGCCACAATGACATAGTAACCTGGGTCCAAATGCACCTTTCTCCAAACACCCCTACAGTCGGACAATAAGACATGACCAAGATGTAGAATTTATGTTTTACAAGAGGAACAGGGCTTACTATAGTTTTAAACATTTGAAGATTCACCTTTGTGCTTTGTATTTACCAGATCGAGTAATAGGACGAGTCTTGGAAAAGAAGGAGCTGTACAGACATTGGCCCTGAAGCTGTAAGTCAAATTTTTATATTAAGTCAAACAGATATATTTTGTGTATTATTAATTTGTGAATGTTAAATTATATAAGGACTGACCTCAGGGGGAACCTCAAAACACAAAGAGACATTGTAGATGTAAGGATTATTTAATTGTGACTGCCAATATATCGCACAAAAATGTATCTTGTTTCACCTTGTAGATATGAAAAGCGATGTAGAGGAAATTGACTCTGTCTTTCTGCCTGCGGTCCTTCTGCAGCAGTTCCACCACCACAGTGCACTGTTTGGCTTTCTTCTCCTGTTTCTCAATCATCTTATTCCCTGTTACAGCACTCTCCTCATCACCTTCCTCATCCTCTTCATCCTCCTCCTCCTCCTCCTCATCGTCATCTTCATCATCCAAGTCCTTTTCAGTGAGGACTAACTCATACTGTGGGTTTGTCCAGAAAGTGCCTACTCACACATACAAGGTAATCCTATTGTTATTATAACGTCTATGATAACAAAAGATGTATCAACAAACCAGTACTGTGTACGTCTGTATCGGCGACTTCCTCCGGCGGAGCTTCCTGGCACCCAAAACCCTTCATGTTCAGTGATGGTCCAAGTGAATTCAGGAGCAGCCTCTCCCTCTAGCATATCAGGATTGACACTGCATAGTTCCACAATATTAAAAAAGCGACTGAAGTCCTCAGAACTTATCCTAAACAGAATAAATACATGAACAACACAGGAAAGAAACAGTACTTGTCACAAATAATAACATGTTTGTACCAGAACTCTCCATCTTCAGTTCTTTTGAGTTCAACCCTCTCCTTCTCGGCATCATCCACAAAATCCCACTCTTTGCTCCTGCAGTCATGGAAAACAAGTAAATCAGTGACAAGCCATTCTAATGCCAGTAGTATAGTATACAGTATACAGTATTCATTAGTACTTATCACTCCATGGCCCCCGATATTCAACAAAACCCCAAGGATTTCTCAACTTATATAGCAAAGTCTCTTCCGAGCCTGTCTTCACCTGGACAAAACAAGACAAAAGTATTGATGTGGCCAATTAACATTTAAGGTTCAGGATAAGGTACACTTTATTTGACTATTTACAATTAATAAGCAACTTATCCTATATATTTTTAAAAAAATATTTTGGCAAATATTCAGATAAGCAATAGAATCTGGGAAACAGAAAAAAAAAAAAAAAACAGGACTGAGATAGGAACCAATGAGCCAGTTAGATACTGTATGTTCCCTATCTAAAATATCATACCAAGGTTTATGGTATTAACAATTTGAATGTTTATGTTCAAGAATTGTATCATGTCAGACTATAAGATAGAGAACAGTTATATATATTATTTTAAACAGACAATCCTCAAATGCTCAATGTGAATGTTTTTGCTATTACAAAGACAAGACACTGTATTAATTTTGTGGATAAATGTTCTTTCACCAGCGCACAATCACAGCGAGAATAATAAAAAATAGTTTTCCACATTGATATGAACAACACTGTCAGATATACTAACTCCATCTGCATACCTACAGCTTAAATGCAAATTTGACCCTAGGATTCTTATCTGCCTTCCAAGTCAATTTTAAATGCTGGGCTTTATGGAATATAATGTCATGTAACTTATTTTCTAATTGAATGTAAAAGGAAATACCTTGTCAGTGTCTGTTATAGCATAGGCGTGTCCCTTGATCAGCCCTTCATTTGTCACAACTCCAACCTCCCTGTAGCTTTGTGCCTAAAATCCAAAGATTATTTTTTAGACCTCTATGTTTAGTGAAGGATTTTGTAATTGAGAATAAGTGAATAACCTCAATAAAACAGCTCAGTAGACTGCCTCGGGACAGCGCACTACTCAGCAGCCTCCAAAACACTGGAGGTGTACGAGACAAGACCGGACGGGAGTATGCGATTCCACCGGTGAAATCCTCCATGCCTTCTGAAATGTTGCCCCCCTTCAAACACCCATAAGACCCCATGAGCCTGTGCATTAGAAGGTAAACATTTAGGTGTAAACATAAAATCATGGCACAGGAAAACATGGCAGACATGATGAGGCAGAGACATATGCTGCACTGACTTGGCATAGGCCTTCTCCACCAGGGCGCTCCAGAACTCATTGCGAGTGTGAGAGTAGCTGAAGAGCAGACGGCCCTGGCGCACTGGCAGTCGGTCATCCACCACCACTTCCACCCACTCACCATACTGCCAGAACTGAACAGGGACAGGCACAAGTAAGACACTGGACACTAATGCACTATTCTTCAGTTTGCAGCCTAAATCATATGAACCTACTGGACTTAACATCATTTCAAAATGTCTTGTTTCTTTTGCATCAGTGATTAACTATGTTTGTGAAAAAACTGTGACATCATTCTTGTAATTATTATTACTATGTTATTATTATGTAATTACAATATGGACTGTCAATTAAAAGCACCCAAAAAAAGGTATATTATTACAGTTTTTTTTCATCTCATATATTTTAAATCTGTTAAACAGGGGTGTGTGGCAGTAGCTATAGGTCTGCACTGCAGCAACTGTTTGTGCTACATGTTAGGACCCGCACTTTATAGCAAATGGTTCTGCTGGCTTCCTTTGTGCAAGTTCAGTCATATCTGCTTTGCAGTAACAATGTAACATTTACTACATAAAATGCTATATAAATGGGCATTGTTATATCTGTAATGAATTAATATATCGGGTGTTTGAACATGTAGGAGCATTACTGAAATGACAGGTATTACCGATAAAATCTTTAAACAGTAGACCTCTCTTTTGTGACGACATCTTAGCTACTCACAGGGATGAGTTGATACCTGTTAATTACAAACTCAGCAATGTGCTTTCATAGCTATGCATGACTGAAGCTGTTTCTGACATTGGTGAGTGTTTGTTAAAAAATATGGTCTTAGCGTTGTTTGAAGTCTCTTAGAGTCATATATCAAAACAGCATGTAGTTATTACAGTAGCTCAACAGCTGTTCTCTACCTCCTGCTCCTCACAGTTTGTTAAAATCTTATGAAATTGTCAATTTATTCACTCATTTTTGACAAAGTAATACAGGTAATGCAGTATGGCAATAACATTTGTGCGGCTCACTTGTGTTTACCTTGAGTATGTGGTTACTTGCATTTACCTTAAAGTGAAAGATGCCTGCATAGGGCTCTGATAGACTCTGGTTTGGTGGTACAACTTTGACAAAGAGCTGGGGGTGCATTGTCAGACAGGACAGGGCAGCAAGTAACCAGCAATTCCCTGAGAAACACAATAACATTAAAAGATGTCATGACTAAATCATTAGCCTCACAAACAAGTACACATATTGTCTGTATTAATAACAAACAAAGAGACACATGTGCCAGAAATCCAACAGATGGAGAAAAGGAATGTATTTGCAAAACACATTTAACAAGCTAGTTGTGCTCTCGGTCTGTGATGTTCTAAACTACAAGCCTGGAGCATAGCTGAGTAAACCCTTGTGTAGAGATTGTACCACTCCCATTTACCCCTTGCTTTGCTTTAACTCAGGTCTCTTGGGTTTTGTGGTGCACACATTTCCTCTTTTTCATAACCATAAGGATCTCATTTAGTACATCAAAGTTTCTAACTCTTTTCAGGGTGTTGCAATGAACAAAAACATAAGGAGATATGTTCCAGGGAAAAATAAACAACTGCTCACCAAGTTGGCCCTGGCAGATGTCAGTGGTCCCAATAGTACCCTCAACAAACACCGCAGTCTTAGTGATAGCCTTTATGAACAATAAAAACACAGGTCAGCAAGACACAAGTAATAGTGTAAATATATACAGATATATTACAAAACTGCGTCAATAAACAATAGAGTGCCATTTTTCTATCAGTACAACGGGCTACTACAGATACCAGGACAGAAAATTATATTTAAATACCAGTATTTTAATTTGTTGTCTTTAATCTGTCTTCTGTGTTGGAATTGAGAATTTTGTACTATTGTTTATTTATTTATTTATTTATTTATTTTTTATATTTCTACTTCTACTGCATATGTGATCATAGGTTTATTTGTATTTATACTTCTTTACCAATTCCTAGTTGAAGATATAGCTTCACTGACACTTGACTTTTTTCTTTTTTTTCCCCTCTTGAGACTTCTATTTACCTGACTGGCCACACCTTGTACGTGACAGGAGGAGGAAATGTTTACCATCACGGTAATGTAGTTGCATTGGAAAGTGTGGACGTTTTGCAGTGACAACACAAACAAGAAACTGTGGTGCATACCTGGCAACTCCAAAGTGGATCATAGACTACTGTAATTTACCCATACTGGCGTACCTTTGGCCGCATCCACTTGATCGCCTTTTGGGGGTCGGGGTCTTCAGGCATCCCGATGGACTTGTGTTCTGCGGGAAACCAGGGATCAGAGAAGAGCTGGCCGGACGCGAGGCATGCCTCCAGTAAAGTCTTGTAGTCTTGTTGTTTAAACTTGAGCGGATTGTCTATAGATCCCAGCGCAGCCTCTCCTTCAGACGTCATGTTGAATATATGTGAGGAGAGGATATACTGAAGTCGTGTGGAAGATCCGCGCAGTGGATGGATCATGTGGGAGCAGCCTGAGTTTAAATAGTCCCACACACCCACTACTGCCTGCGCTCTGGTCAGGTATGTGGTGCCTTGAGGTCCACGCACCAAGAGCACTTTGTTACTGCTGACTATCCTTTCATCTAGTAATTTACAGCCTCAGTTAAAGGCACAAGGGTGTTGCTGAACATCCTTGAAGTGAACGCCAAGACACAATTGTGGAAAGAACAACCTGCGCAAATCCAGCTGTTTTGTTTAAGGTTTTTTTTTTTTTTTTTTTTTATGAGAAAACGCCCTCAGGTTGCTTCATTCTAACGTAAGGGTTACAAGAAAACATTCTCAGATTCAGAGAAAGACTAACTCAACCCAACAAACTGTCAATCAACACGTTTGGACTGCATGGACTGTAGGAGGCGCAATTGTGTCTTGTTAAACGACCTCATGTGGATAAATAAGCAGACGCTAGATGGCAGTGTTTCTGTACAGCACAAGTATGAGGGCAAACATGTTGTAGAGCATAATGTGCAGGGCGCATAGACTTGATTCATTTGACAAGGTTACAATATTGCCTAAAATAGTCCCAAGGCATCGGGTTTGCAGTTTAGGTCGTGTAGTCCTATTAGTCCTGCGTGAACCTTTAAACAGGGGAAGTGCTGAATAGCCCATGTCCTAAAGAAACCACCCAGCAGAAGTTTGGTACCAAAAGTGAAATTAGAAACCTTTTAGCCTTTTATAGACCCACTGCCTCACAGGCCTTCTCTAGAAAAAGAAAAAAAGTAGGTAACACCAAAAAATAAAGATGAAAAGCTGAGAACATTTTGAATAGGAATCCTGGATGTGATCAAACCATGGCGTGGACCAGGTAGTGACTGCTAGTACCTTTTCTTTAACTACAGCTGTCTTTACCGCAAATGTCTTAAGAAAGAAAGGTATTTGTGAGATGCACTGGACAAACAAGTCTGATGGACAGGCTCTGGAGCTCCAGGACTTGCCTCATGTTCTGCTGCTCACATTTTGGTGCCAGATACCACAGAGGTCAGAGTCCAGACCAATGTTAAAATTTAAAGTAGAACAATTGTGAAGTAATAAGGTTAATTTTTCAGTCTATCTATTATTTGAATGTGGTTTTCAATCCAAAGCTTTGGGGCAGACTGATAGAAATGTGGCGTGTGACCGTCCTGAGCCTTTGATTGCTATGTCCACTATCAAGTTTAGGCCAAAGTAAGACAAAGTAAAAGTAGAAGCAACTTGCCCATGGGCACAGCAGCATTATAGCCCACTGCAAGGCCCAGGGAGCTGTTAACCTGGTTTACAGCTCCCTATAAGTTTAGGCTTCTTCTAATGAATTTGAGATTATGCTTGTTTTGCTATAGCAGTATCCATGTGCATCATCGTATTCATTTAAATGTGGCTATAGTCTGGACACGAGTTGTTGTTAGTAGTCTACATGGTTAAAGTTTAAGGTTTTTAGATGGTTCCCTAGAGTGTCAAAGCAGTCTGACAAAGGCGGATGTCCTGCATTACTGACAGGTTTGGGGTCTATTCATTGGGCTCATGGCCCGTGCTCTCAGAAGAGCCTCTGAACACACCACTTGTGAACTCATGATCAGCCTCATAATGTGAAGTGGACATCCAATTAGCACTACCTCCTTCCCCTCTCCGGCCTGAGCTCCGGCCTCTTGTGCGTCATGTCTTTCACGCCGGACAGGTTAGATATCCGTGTCCAATAAGCGCCTGCCCTCTTCAGGCCTCTCTGACCGTCCCTCCATCACACGCCTGATTACCCCGAGACGCGCGAAGGCTGGCGCTAAACAAACACGAAGAATAGCGACACAGATCCACCTAATGGTCACCATTTAACTCCATTCACGGCCTCTTCATTTTGTCTTATAGTGCTTTGACGCGCGGATTATAGGAGACAGCGGGGGACAAAGGTCACGGGGCTGAACGCACACACCCATTCCGACGTGACATGCTCTGATCCCACGACCCGAGGAGCTGCGGCAGCATCTGGGGGTCCCACTGGTTAACCGCCTCCTTCCCAGGACGGTTAATGTTGAGTCGGCCTTGTTTGTCTCTGACTGCATCTGTAAGCAAAGAAAAATAATAGTCTACAGGGCAGTTCAAGCTGGGCATTGAATTAAGGTATAGGCCTAACGGCGCCTTTCTTTGATCAAGGACTCAAAAGAGTTTACTCAGACTAGGCCAAGGTTATTCAGACTTAGATCAAATGTAGAACAATAGGCCACTGTAATGTTCTGTCACTCTATATAGTGTACAGATATAGTTTATCTATTGTGAAATTATAATGTCATTTCTGCAACTTCTGTAACAAATACAGTTTAAATATGGACCTTTACTAGGCCTATTTTGTTTGGTAGGATTATTGTAACCCTATAAATTGCAAAATAACTAAAATTATTTGACACATGTTGGGTCATGTTAAATAAACCAAGCCAGAGACAATCACAGCTTTGTGTGCTTCAATGAATTTAGCTTGAAAATCATAATGACAACAACATTTAGTGTTTAAATGTTTACCTGAATGTTTAAAAAAAAAAGAAAAGAAAAGAAAAAGGTCAATAATAACTTTAACCTAAATTAACCCATGATTGTTATCACTTTAAACCATTTAACTGATCTAATGTTAAAGAATTGAATGGCGACCTGATTTGTGGTCTCTATGAAGTGACTGTAGCTATAAAGATGTCAGTCCCACAATGTCATGAATGCCCACCTTTTGCTGTGTCAGTGAAAGAGTACAATATTTATTTGTGTTTATAAGCAGTTCCTCAGAGTTTGAAGAGACAAACCTTTGTTGACCTGTAATTATATAGAGCAAATATGAGTGGAGAACAAGACTCAAGCGTTCGTGTCTATCTGCAGCTGAATGGCGTCCAGTGAAAGATCATGTGAAAGAGCATGTTGAGTCAGTGCATGTGGGCAGTCCGGTTGAGGCGGTTAGGAGCTGTACAGTGCTCACCTGCCCCAGGGCCTGCACACCAGCGCACATGAAAGCAGTTTCACATGCAGCAGAACTCCACTCCTGCCTCCACTCAGTGAACATGCATGTGACTGAGGGAAGTGCATGGTCTGAGCCACTTTGACAATGTATTTACAAGCCAGGCTGGTTAACCAATGTACAACATGACCTCAAAAGTTTTTAGTGTCTGGAAAAATTTAGATGCATGGCAAAGTAAAGTGAGTTAAGTAGTTAGTATCTATGGGTTTCAACTTGCTGTTTAAATCCAACATTTAGAGATTTCCCCATTCAAAAGATAAAATATTTCGTTTTTAATTGTTAACTGCTATAGTAAGCCATGTCATAAATGATAAAGTTTTATAGGGTAATTTTATGTAAAGTCTAAGCTAGGACTGAATTTAATTTGCAAATTCACAAAAATATTTTAATGAGTTGTCGGGGAGATATTTATATAATAAACATTTGATGGTATCAAAACATTGCTAATCTCTGTCAGAATTTAAAAAGTCCAGCATTAATTGCATTCTGGCTGAACTGACCGGACACACCTTGGTCGGCTTCCTCGAATAAGTCCAATGTGAAAGAAGCCTCTTGTCTTTCCCTGCTTCTATTATATGAAGGTGTTAAATAGCATGAGGAGAGGCTGTGGATTGACGGACGATTGCCTTGGATCTGTTCTCCTGGGCCGTCTTCTCACACTCTCACTGTCAGAGGGAGGCGAGGCAGGGTGGGTCGGAGAGCAGGGGGAGACCTGGGCAGTAATTTCAGGTTTCAGATTTCAGTTTGCGGTCATTGTGGATCAGGGACTACCAGGGAAAGGTGTCCATTGTGGGAATCTTAACATGGGATAAAGAGCGTAGAGAGGAGTCCTGTGGTTTTTGTGTCCCGAAAGCATCCATCTCTGTTGTTATTATACATGTCTTTGTGGTCATGTGAGAGGAAGGAGGTGGGTGGATCAGGGGGGTAGGGGTCTTCACACAATATATGATGAGAGCTGTAATTAAAACTTATGGTTAATTGGCTTTTTACATGATAATGCACAATCTTCTCACACATAAGTGAGAGCCTCTTGTGGCTGCAGGCCTTCCCTTGTAGGAAAGGGGGCCCATAGAAGAACATTTTTATTCATTTTTTTCTATTCTTTTTTTAATAAGCACAAGACTAATCAGAATTACTTTTTATTTATTAATCCTTCTAAATTATAATTTTTTTTGCCGGAAGACCAAACTCAGTGTGGCCCAAAAATCCCATGATTTCATGTTTGACAGCTGTAATTTATATTGTGTATTATTTTTTCCTGTCCCAAGCCTGTAAAAATTGAGCAATATTCAATATATGCAATTATGCAAAAGGAAGGCGATTAATATAGGGATGCAAAATATTAAAGACGAAATACAATACTGCTTTACTCAGGAGCAAATGACAAAAATGGCAAAATCCCCCTTTCAAAACTTTTTTCAGTATATTAAGTTTCCTATTTGAAATAAAGTGTGCCTCAGTTTGGCAACAATTAGGCCATTCCGTTATGAAGCGGTGCTATAATTTACATGTGTGTTGCGCCATCTGCACTTCACATCATTAAAGGTTTCAGGGGTTTTGTTAGATAAAGGAGAGAGGGGGCACAAGAAGGAGCATTTGGAGTAGAAGCAGCTGCTGAACCAAATCTTGAGTTTGAGAGCGCACTGTCTGTAATTATACTTTGTCTGGCCATTCAGGGCATTCACTCTCATTCACTCTTTTTATGTGTTTCAGTGGTGGTGATGGTGATTCAATTAAGGCCTCTTTTAAAGTATGGCAACATAATTTAGAGATTTCCTGGAAAAAGTGAACTTCATTGAAAAATAAACAATTAATGCATTTGTTGACAACATTGTGTTAACCACAATAATTTATTAATATAATAAATAATAAGTTATTTTTTCACTTAAAATTGAATGGAAATTTCAATGGTTGTGAAGAGCTCTACCAACTAAAGGTATGAGATACAGGCTATAAAAAGTGTATATTGAAATTATTGTTTTAGAGATATAACACATTTGTATACAAAGTATATAGTTCTGTTCAATTCAATTCAGTTGTAGTGTATTTTTTGTAAAAGCCAAAAATCACCACAGCAGTTGCCTCTTAGGGCTTAACAAGATCACTGATTTAACCAACAGAAAGTTAGAAAATCTGACAGTGAAACAGACTTTGGTCAAAACAAACAAGCAAATTAACCGACATTCTGTCCCCAGTGCATTGGTCCAGGACCAATGCACATTTGCAGATAAAGTTAAAACCTGTAGGGCCAGAGGCCATTAAAACGAAGGGACAGAGGGGGGTTCATCCAGCATAAGGTAGGGGTCATCCAGCCAGGTGAGCGAGGGGGATGATCCAGGTCCAGAGAACAGGATAAGGGCATAGGAGGAACATTTAGGGTGCAGTCATCACTGGGTGGTCAACAGCCAGGCATCTGAAGCAGTTGCACTCCTCAGAGAGGAGTGGGACAAGGACCAACCTGTGAATAGCAATGAACAGACTACAGCTGAACTGAACAGTAAATGTTGTTGATAGGCAAAGTAGGAAGGTGGTCTACACTTTTAGACCACCAGTAGTCCAGCATTTAGTTTATTGTTTATCATAACAGGAAGGTAAAAAATGTTGTGGTCTATTCACATTTTATGCAATACACGACTCTCCAAGAAATTTTATTCCATATTAATTGTAATTTTTTTTCTATTTGGATGATCCCAAAAATGTTGACGTATTCAATTCTGTCAATATCACCCACCCCTGATTCCATCACTGTTCCTATCTTACAAACCAACTTAGTGATTAGATATGGAATTGAAGTTCAGAGGTAAATATCTCTTTTTTCTGCAGAATAGTATTAGAAACCTTAGCCCAACCTTCACCAAAATATTTTTGGGGGTTTAATACAATCTCCTGCATATAAAACAACAATTGTATTTGTGTTAATCTGACAGCATGGTTCTCACTGCACTTTTTTTATCTGTACAGTTCTCTATTACATGCCCTGCCAACTGGTCAAAGAGACAAACATTTGCAGATTTGGTGTCACTGCATAGCAACAACATGACAAGATCTTGATGGTCTTCTTTTGGGCACAGCAGGTATCGGTCTGCACAGCGGAGAGGTGTGGACCACAGGTAGACAATGGCCGAGACAAAGGCCAGAGCACAACAAGGAACAGATATCCACTTGCTGTAGGGGCAACTGTGTTCTGTTCTGGATCAACTTACCTGACATAATTGGGTCCTTTTGCGCGGACCAAATGGTGTTGCGTGGCAGACATGGGGACATATAGGACCATGTTACCCGTCACCCTTGACTGTCCTGTCCCTGCATGTCTCTATGGGATGTTGAGGTGTATGTCCTGTCCTCACTTCCTGTGTTTTTTGCCATCACAATGGTGGTATAATTGGTGAGAGTAGGCGTGGATGTGCATCTGGTGCAATAACCTCCCGCCTGCCCCTCTCTTCATCCACCAGCCCCCACCCTGTTGAAAGCTCATTAAAAGACCTGCTGTTAATGAGCTAGAGCGATCACAGAACTTCATTTTCATTAGGAGGGCTGTTGTGGCGTAGGGGGTGGGGTTAAGGCCATGTATATTGCTGCAGAGGTTTTTATGCCCTTAAAATAGAGTCAGCAATTATGCCAACCCCTTGACACCCCCTCCCATCATGCTCTCCCTCCTAACAATACCCCTACCTTACTTACATTCTGCATCCTGAGAAATGCTTTCTGCTACATGTCCCATCACAGCACCCATCCCTCAGCCACCCGGTAGCATGACCAAGCAGCACAATGGCACAAGCCGTTAACTGGCTGTACTGCTCTAGATAAACTAGTACATGTGCAGACAAAGACACCAACATCACAAGGATGTAAACAAGGAATGAGGGTCCCTAATCCAAACACTCACATTAAAAATTAATGTCTCAGTGCCGACTGTGGCCCACGGAGGGACTGCTGCACTGACTGAGACGACATCCTGGTGAGATAAGAGCTAAAATAGTTTTACAAGCTTTGTTGTTAGTCCCTATACACAAGCTAGAAGAAGACTAAATAAATAAACATGAAGTTAGATGAAAGAAACTCCACAAAAACATTGAATACAAACTTAAGATTTCTCCTCAAAATCTTTATTGAGGCTCCTTGTTACAAGGTCAAATAGAAAATGGTGTAAAAAGACAAAGCAGACAGTATCACAATGCCAGTGTTGTTTTTGAAGATGTTTGCAACAATGCATGAACAATATTGGCAGTAGATTAAAAAAAAAAAAAAAAACATGAATGCAATAATAAGAATTTTATATACACAATGTTATCCCTGAACATTTCTGTAGCTTTCACATTTCAGTTTGACATCTCACATTTTCCCTGTGGGGTCCCAAACTCTTGCAATGCAAATTAATCACAGTCATCACAAAGCAGTCTGTGCTTTGCTCAAGAACAGTTCCTTTAGAAACAACACACCAATAACTTGTAACTTAAAAATGACCTTTAGAAAGCACAACTCTGGTCATGCCCCCAACACAAGACCAGAGACAAATACAGTAGTGAGGACAGTGTCACTTATGTACATACACAAAAACACAACTCATTCAAGTGCTAGCTTGGGAGCTCTAGCAATGTCACCAATTAACTATGAGCACACCATATTACCCTGTAGATCAGTATTTAGACTTTTTAAAAAAGAAACATGCAGCATCCATAAATTAGGAAGAGATTTAAACAAGCAAAAAGAAGAGTACTTTAAATAGATGCAAACATGCATAAACTTTAAACAGTTCAGCACTTCACAAATGTAAACAATAGAAAGAAAAGTCACTCGCGTAAAGCACAAAGAAAGTCACCCGTTTTACATACACTGCAGAATATTGCAGTTTCTTTATGCATAGACACCAACCACAGCAGTAGACAGGACTTGAAAGTTTTCATATTTACATTTATGATATTATAAGCAGAAAAAAAACCCTCAAATTGTCCATAGATATTACTGGCACTGTCAGGAGCATAAGCATGCCAGGTGCCACAGTCCAGTAAATATTATGTGAAGTGACAAGTATTGAGACAAACCAGGCTTTAAAACAGAAGTGAGGAACTGCCGGCAGATGTGGTAAGGTTCAGTATCACCCAGTGTCTCCTCAGACGCATTTAATCATTTGCATGTTTGCATAGAGATATTGTTGCAGTGACCCAATTCTGTGAAATGATGCCGAAACAATCATTTTGTAATTAAAACAATATGATGTGTTCATATATTTGTTATGAATATTTCATCTGCCTGCACCTGTACTTATGGTCACCAGAGAGATAAATCACTTGTAGTTTGCTTCCGGTACTGCAACGTGGGGATCAGTTTCCTGTGTTGGTGTGGACTGTGGCAGGGCACTTCCTGTTCTAGAGTTCTGGTAATCTCCCTGTTGAATGTCACTACCTTGTTTTTGTCTGTGGTCTAAACTACTGTAGGCACTTAGTTTCAACTAGCCCTTTGCATACAGTGAGGAGGGCAGGTGGGTGTGGAGTGTAGGGACAGTGGAAGAAAATTGTCTACAGATGGTGCAGCTTCTCCTTTTCTGAGATGTTATTGTACTTTTGTCAGTTATAACAGTAGGAAGTATTTGTAGAGTGCCATGTTAAGGTAAATTAAGATCTATTTATGGTGCAGTGGTCAAAGCCAAGGCAATTTCTGCCATGCTTTCCACAGGTATCCCCACCTGGAGGCTGTTGTCCACAGCCCCACTGAGCATGTTGTGGTCAATCTCCATGTGTTCCAGACTGGTCTCGTCCTCTTCTGTCTTCAGGACTATGCTCCCTTCTTCTGCCTTTGCAGTGGACATGGAGTCTGTGGCGCTTGTCTGTGTATAGGCCCCCACACTGGCATGGCTCAAGCCGTGAACTTTTTTGAGGTGCTTCTCCAAGGTGGCGTACACAGTGAAGGGCACGGCACACAACTGGCAGAGGAAAGGTGCTTTAGAACCCTGTGCCCCATGCGTCTTCATGTGACGAGTGAGTTTGGAGCTCTGGGCGCAGGCGTAGTTACACAGACCACAGCGGTACGGTCTTTCTCCTGTATGGCTGCGCCGATGCACGGTCAAGTTGCTACTGTTGCGGAATTGTTTACCACAGAACTCACAGGCTTCATCTTTCTTCTTCTTGGATCCTGGGCCAGAGTTGGGATTGGTGACGCCTATAGAGCGCCTCTCATTCTCCCTCTGCCACTCCTGCACTACCTTACTCACTTTACTCCACTCCTCCATGACCTCTGATCTCTCACTGTCCCACTCTGGCCCTCTTGTCTCAGGGCGCTTGGGAGTGCAGTTACCACTGGCGATGCCACTTTCCCCACTGCCCCCCGTTTCTCCACTCTCTAGAGAGCCCTCTGAAGGGCTGGCACAGGGTGTGTGTGGGGCTTCAGCCTGTCCCTCCGGGGTATCCTCCTCATCCCCAACATTGGCCGGTCTCTGGTACAGCCTCAACAGCTCACGATGTGGAGCAGCCTGTGGACTCAGCAGCATCATGCCTGAGGCCAGAGAACAGTGTTTGGGCAAGGACAGGTCTAACTCTGGGCCTCTCACATCTTTCTCCACTGGCTGTAATTGAAACCTGCTTCTGATTGCTGTATGCTGGGTCATCTCCTCCTCCATTATAGCCACGTCCACACTCTCATAGCTGTTGATGCTCGTAGCGTCCCTATGATGACTCCTGATGTGTCGAGCGAGTTGTCCACTCTGTGCAAAGGCCTCTCCGCACACGCCGCAGTGATAGGGTCTGTCACATGTGTGGATCCGCCTGTGTGCTGACAGGGCTCGGGGGGACGGGAAGTTCTGGTTGCACAGCTCACACTGGAAGTCGTTCTGGGGAAAAGGAGATGCAGCAGGTGGAGATGAGGATGGAGATTGCACCAAACCTCCAGTGGAGCCACTGGCTGAGTCGGCTGTGCCCTCGGCCAGTTCTTTAAGGCGCATGGAGAAGTTCATGGCTTGGAGAGTACTGTTGGATGATGGTGATGTTATAGATAAGGGGTGCGCCTGACGGGAGCGGGCCAGTCGAAGAGCAGAAGGCTGAAAGGCTGTGGCGAGAGCCTGGCTGAGGTGGCGTGGGTCCAGAGTGGCCGGACGATGGACCGTACTAGCTGCTCCTGAGTCTGCCTCTTCATCCTCATCTTCTTGGTAGATGCTGAAGGAGTGTGTGTGCTGGGCATGCTGCAGGAGAGTCCACGCTGAGGAGAAGAACTCTCCACACTGCTGACAGGTGAATAAACTCGGCTCCTCATGGGCTGCAACATAAAGAAAGATCATCATAGAAAAGTTTCATTGAATGGAGTTGTAATGAATTTGAAGTCATAAGCTTTTTATCTGCACCCACAATTAATGCCTGCATTTAACCCAATTATTGTTTTGTTTTTTTCAAAAAGAGCCAGCAGAAATCTTTTTAACATGTATTCAACATTTAGAATGCTCCGCATCCATTTCTCCATTAATGCTGACAGTCATAGCACATCTAAGCTTTGTCATTCAAGTCATAAACACCTTGAAAAGTTGTTCAAGTTGAAAACAGCATGGAGGAGTGTAGGTGGCAAACACAAGGCAAGCGTTGTCACTAAAGTCTACAGATATTTTTAAATGTGAAGAGCGTTGTCTCTTAACAGAAAGACACTCTCCAATTAAGTTGCAAATGACTAATTAGCAGAACGTTGAAAATGAACGATTTATGCAAATTAGCCCCTGAGTCAGCCTGCTTGACAAATGAGGCCTCTCTGCATAAATCAAAATTGGAAAGATCATCCCCAAATTGAAGGGGAAACAGTTTTCTTTTTCTTCTATCCTTCCATTTCTTTTTTTTTTTTGGAGAGGTTCAAAGCAGAGTCTGGAATAAGCCTCTTTCATGTTTCCTCAAGTCAAATCCTTCTGTATTTTACTGGAGGGGGAGGAGAGTGCAGATGAAAAAGAGAGCAACTGTTTCTTTTTCTTTCTGCCTCTGTGTCGGGAGACGAGAAGAGCTGCTGTGTTCATGTCCTTTAGCCTAGCCTACGGAGGAAACCCAGGAGAAGTTGGAGATACTGTGTTATCCCCCCTCTTTTTAAACTAACAGTTAAAGAAAAGCATAGGTAGGTCAGGGCTCGGGGGATAAAAAGAGAAATGAGATAAAAAGATTATAATGTAGTTCACGGGAGCCAAGAGACATCGCAAAAAATATGTCACCCCTTCAATTGTACTTGAGACCCATCCTCCAACCCCAGCACACCCTGAACCCACCAAATCTTTCCCTCAGGGGTGGGGGCTTTTGTCTCAGGGTCCTGCAGTGAAATACAATACCCAGACGGCTTCTCTTTCCCTCACACTCTCCTCATTTTTTCTTTTTTTTTTTGGTAAGGATTCCCATTTGGCCCGGGGTAGCACTTGAATATTAAGCAGAAGCAATAACTACTAATTAAAAATGCAGATTGGCTGGGAGCACTAACGAGCAGCAGGCAGAATCTCTTTTCCCTTGGGACACAGGGGGAGGAGAGAAGGAGAGGAAAGAGAGGGGAGGGTGAGAAATTGAAAGAGGGCAATGCGAAAGTGTGTTGAAGATTGGGGGAAGAAACGGGGGGGTATTGAAGACGATGAAAAAAAAAAACAAACAAGGAGAATAAATAAAAAGAAATGAGACAGATGCATGCGGCTCTTCAGTAATCCGCCCCACTCAACCCCCTTCCTCTGTTTGTTCTCAGACACACAACACAGGGCTGGTCTGCTGCGGGATAACTGCTCTTTCACTTTCTGTCAGCTTGTCTCTTCTTTACTTGTATGCTGTCCCTCCCACAACTCGTCCACTAGGTAAACTGCTTCCTACCTGAGTAAAACACCACTTCCTCTTGAAATTGTCTGATGGCCAATGAGAACAATTCAGTTCTACTTAAACATACATATGCGAAATTGGGCTCCCTGTCAGTTTATAGGTCTGCATATATGCAAAAATGGCACAATCAGGATCGACACTAGAGCAGAATACAGCATCTAATAAAACTTTAAACCAATTCACCTATCCATTATTCAAAGGCTGACATGCTTTTTGCTCAGTGTATTTATTTGTAGTAGATCCCCATGGACACCACTTGTCCAAACTTGTGTATGCAAGACATTCAGTAAAGGGCAGTACAATACTGTATATCAGAAATCACTTAAATTTTAGTAGACACAATTATCACAAAGATTGCAGTTATTTAGGTCAATCCAAATTAATGTATATATTTTGAAAAAAATAAATATGCATAAGATTCTTGTATTATATGAGTTTATCTGATCTTAAATTGTAATTCCACTATTTCAGAAAATGTGTAATTAAATTTTTTTCTGAAACTCGGGCCACCCTAATTTAGTCAGATCATCAGCTCTTATCCCTGAATCTGAAAACTTTTAGATTTTATTTTAGTTCAGTTAGTTTAGTTTAGTGGGGACTGAAAGTAGACCATGTAGTTGCCAGTCCCCTGTGTATTACACACAAAGGAAGGAACTGTTTAACATGTGTCTACACAACAGTTTTAAAATATGCACTGGGCAAAAACACCCACTGAGCTGTGAGTGGCAAGATTCTCAGACATAGCACTGCGCTTAAGCAGGTGGACAATGTACGGCCATCTTACTGGGAGCAGAAATAGTTATGGTTAGATTCAAATGAAAAAAAATAAAAATATTATTTGATGACTGATGTTTGACAGGCTGGACATGAGGTGGCAAATGAACAAAGTTAAAAACAAGTGGCTGAAAAGGCAGGAATAGGCAAGGAAAATGACAGAGGACAGGAGATTCCCAGGAGCTCAGGTGGCTTGGCCCAGGGCAGAACACAGGGAGGCTACACATGATGCAACATCCTCCATTAAAGTGTCATAACAGTGAGGACTATTGCACCAACCGCTTCACAGATCTGCCCCTGACCATTTCGCACTGCAGTGTATCTTCCCACCACAGTAGTTTTGTTCTGCTCTTGATCTTTCTAAGCATGTCTAGGACAGAGCGTTTGAAACCTGTTTACCTGGCCACTTCACCTCAGAGACTGACATCTGGGAAGATGGCAGGAGCATCGGAGCTCAGGTGCTGTGTGCGCAGCCCTCTGGGACCCACGATGCCCTCCGAAAGCTCCTGACGCCTATCCTTTCCACACAATTACCCTGTGCATCACTAACTCACACAGGTCTGCTAATGGCAACGGCTAGCTAATGAGACCGACCAGAGAGGGAGGGGAACTGTTGTTAAAAGAGTTGGGCGGTAACTAAAAAAATTAAACTAAACAAAAAACAGACGCTTTAATTAGCAATCTGCTGTTACTTATGCTCACCTGTTTTGCCTGGCTCTGCCTTCACTCTCACTCCTTGCTCCTCCCCCAAAGCCTGGCCCATGACAATCCCTCTCCTCAACTCTATGAAGCCAGGCCCTGGGTTACTCCTGGTGCTGTGCTGGTGTGCCCGGTTTGCAGGAGAGGGGGGAGTGTTGTTTGTGGGGACGGTTTGGTTTTTGGACTGACAGCCCCCCTGTTTGTGCTGAATGAAGGCCAAGATATGAGCCAGGGGAAAGGCTTGACTGCACTGTCCACAGGTAAGGAGGTCCCGGCCCTCAAGGGGAGCCATGGGCTGGGATGCAATTTGCCGTTCCTCACACGGGACAACAGCGTCTGCAGTGTCATTGACATCTGAAAAACATTAGGAGAAAAAAGTAAGCAATGTTGAAATGTGATTCAAAACAAAAATACATTTTCAAGCAAGGTTATGACTGGGAAAAGTTAGATGATCTCACTGAATCTAACTATTAATTATTGACGCTCTCAGTTATCTGCCTTTTACACTCTAGTAATTATGAAGATGCAATTTTTCAACCAGCCCTAAAATAAGGTTCATAGATTTAACGTTGCCTCAGTAGAACAAGCTGCTTTCAGTTGCAAGCTACTGTCCCATAAAACTAGAGCAATATGCATTGCCAGAACTGACCACTTCCTCCAACTAACCTACACTCTACTTCGTGACACACTTAGCCAAGGTGATGTTCAGCCAGTAGCCCACTTGACAGAAACTAGAGCCTACATTAATTATAACACAACAAACGTTCTTAAGTAGGACTTTCTGACCACGGCTTCAACCTGCCACTCAGCATTACCCAACACCAGCATGCAGCCAGCAGTGTTTCTCAACAGGAAGTGATTTGCAATAAAAAAATGACTGAAGGTGTTTGAGATAAGAGTAGTTTAACACACTAGTTCTGAACGGAGGAACATGCAAACACTGGACTACAGTGCAGGTTGCTGTATACCAAGCTTGACCAGATTTCAATGATTCGGTTTCCTTCACCTATTATGTTCAAGGTCAATGCAAACCATAAGTCGATCACAACTTTCTTATGGTCTTTGGTACTGTAGGGGTGGGTTTTGTCACAATTACATGTAGCAGTTTAACATAGGCACAAAGATTGAGTTCTTTCATTTGAGGAATGTACCTGTGAATGTTTCAGCCAACACCAAGTCAGATATTTTCCTCATAGGAATCCTTAATTTATCTTGTGTTATGGGAAAATTATGTTACATGTTTTCATTAGGACCCACCCGCAGAGAGGGCTGCTCCTACTCTTGTAAAGGCTACTGAGAACGTGTACCAGGATACACAGACCTCCAGCCTGAGGCAGGCCTGTTGCCTGGCTGAGTAAACTTGGACATTTCTCAAGATAGCAGCTCACCTGAGGCCAGGCAGGGCTCGAGTGGAGGATGGGGGAGGGTCATGCTATTGCACAACAACACGGTCACGGGCACACCTTGATGCCTGGACTGGATCCACCTGCCCAGGCAAGGACAGGTACAGACAGTACAGTCTGAAGTCGGATCTCGCCAGTTGTTGTTAGTCAAAAATGTCACCTTTCCTGTTTCGGCCTTGTGGTTTGTGTAGACTTGCAAAGCGCGGTCATACACAGTCGCGCACGCACACGCACACAGTGGTGTCAGAGCCTGTGGTCAGAGTCACACACACCACTGCCCTCCACAAAAACTGCATAAAGCCAGAACACGCATGTTTGTTATTGTTTGCTCAAACTTTCTGAGCACTGCTCTTTCAAACTAGTCTAAATGGAGCTTAATCAAAGCACCATGTGATGTGGGCTTTTCAAAAGCCTGTGATGAACAATCACAATAGCTTCACTTTCAGGAGCTTCTTGCATGTTGCAAGTGAGAGGCGGGAGGAGGAGACCTGTCCCGAAGCAGCCAGAGGCCAAACAAGAAACTTGATCATCGTCCAACTTGAAAATATTAATCATCAAGTTCGGACCTGTAGCCTTTGAAAACAACGTGCCTAAACCGGTCTGTCCTCTGCGAGGCTTCAGCAGTAATGGACAAGGTACACAGAGCAAACACTATGCAATCATGCAACCCAATTATTAAACACAGGCTTAAAATAAGAAAGAGAGAAAATGTTGGGACAAGCTGAAGAAAGTTAAAAAAAATAAAGTATCTAAACGACACAAAGACCCCTATATCTCAGGCTTTTTCTGTAACTGGACGCTGCACTTTCACACACTGGCTGCTGAATGAGTCTGATGGCCATGCCGTGGACCGCATTGCTGCCCATACCTTGAATTGCACTCAGGTGTTTTGGTCGGCTTCCAAGTTTTCGCCTGGACATCACGTCGGTCGCCCTGTGTTTGTCTCCTCCTGGTCCCAAGCAGTAGTCCTCTGAAACGGAACCTCTCACAACTTCTTGTTGACCGTCTGCTGCCCCGGTTGACAACGGAGTGAGCGGACCCTGCCTGGACTCGTAATGACTACTGCTAACTGCGTTCAAGTTCACACCACTGCCCCGCAGAGAGCGGAGGGCAGAAGGGGTTTGAGACGCTGCACGTTTTGCCCGCCCCTTCACCACGCTCAGGCGCTCCCAGGACCGTGACCCCGCCCAAACCGGGCATCGCTTTTTGAGGATGTACTGGGCTTTTGCAAACAATTTTAAGTTGAGATTTAATATTTATATTCATTTTAATATACCCATATATTAAATTTCATTTTACCAACGAAAAAATTTATTTGGTTTCAAACTACATACTTTGAAAATACATTTGAATCAAGCTGGATTTGAGTCTATGGTGGTCAAACCATTTCCCACAAATGTGTTAGGCCGCCACCTAGTGATGAAACAAGTTACTTCAGCTCTTTGAGCTGGTCTTTCACAGTTTACATAAAATCTGTCTATTATGGTTACTATAAGGTAATATTACAAAATAATATTCAAAGTATGTTTATTACAGCTGTATGTAGAGTACAGAATAAACAGATTGCTATTGGAAACTTCTGTTGTGAAATACATGTTCTAAAGGAGCATTTGTACTGCATATTTCATTCAAAGCTTTTGAATATTACTTGGCCTCACAAACAAACTCAACTGTTAACAGTGCAAAGCACATAGTGAATCAAGATCAGACATAGGCATTGGATAATAAGATAACCAGTTGCTCTGAGGGGCCTACAATGTTACATGGATTCAAGCATTTACTCGGTCCTGTTGAATTAATTAACAGCAAAATAAATTTAGTTTGTTTTACCAGGGTTCTAAACACCTAAAATGCAAGCCCTTCTGACACCAGAGTTGCTATGGAAGGTGATGAAAATAATTCAGATTTACAAATGTACAAAGCAGATTTCCATGAAGATCAGGAGTAGTTCATGTCCCAGTCTGAATCGATAAAGCACTTTGGGTCCTTGGAGGAGTGAAGTTCACCTCAGTGTCGATAGTATGGACTTCGTGATCGAGACCGAGATCTTCTGAAACGAAGAAAGAGGTGTTTATGTGACAAGATCAAATCTGGCAATTGGAGGTTCATGAGTGGGGATCAACTTCACTTACTATCACCAAAAATCAGCAACAAATTTTGCATCATCTTAAGAGGTTACATTTAAAATATCTGAATATCGAAGCTTACTTAGATTTGAGGTCATTTCTTTTTAGATGAAAATATGCTCCAAATGAAGTGACCTGCAAATCTACTTTACTAACAGATCTTCTCTGCTCCCAGTGGTGACTGGGTGTGGGTACAAAGTTCCACCAATGAAGTCAGTTGACCACCTTTTTTAAAAATTTGTTTTAGACTTACTTCCGTCAACATGAAACACACTACTTTGTAACTGAATTTTGTTATGGTTGATCTTTTGCTGCATTGCATGCCTTTTATGGCTGTTGTTGTAAGAGGAGAGATTGACTGAATAATTGAATTGAACAATACAACCTAAACCACACACTGACCACCAATTCAAATCATTAACCAGTGTAGACTCCAGTGACTTTCACATACCTTCTATGAGAGCTGTGTTCTCGACCTGAAGGATATAAAGGACATCATGAAAACATTGGCATAACAAGTACTTTAACATCTATCATCAACATCTAGCTCTAAAAAGTGTCAGTGTCTAGCCCTAAAAAGCTCTAAAAACACAAATGTATCCAAGTAATTGTGGGTTTGGAAGTAATTAAATCTTTATACAACACTACAGACAGTCAGTAAAAAAACTGTGTCTTACTATATTTGGATGGAGAGGGCGAGTGACTGTCTCGGCCATACTGTCTTTCCCATTCATCCCGCTCCCTCTCACGGCGCTCTCGCTCTCTAAATATAGACACCGAGTAAGAGGAGTGTGCTACAAGTTAACTGGGCTACACAAATTAACTGGCACTTACTTCATGCGTATTTTCCGTGCCATGGCTCGAAGCTCTCCCTCACGTTCCTAGAAAGTGAAAAGACTTCAGCAATAAGAAGTTGAAAAAACACTGAATATAGATAAACTGAACTGTACACACCTGTCGCTTATGTTCCTGTTGTTGGATCTTGACTTGAGCAGCTTTCTTGTCAGCTTTAGCTGTGAAAAAAAAATTGAACACAATTTATCTATCTGTGACATTGAGGAGGCCACTTCTCGGGCTGACAATGAGAAAAAAAAAAAAAAAAAAATCAAACCTTGTATTACTTTAATTTTTGATAAAATGCATACATTTTGCAGACATTTTTTTTTCAGATTTCTAACAAATGCTATTTTTGTTCTATTTTATGCTTTCATTTGGCATATCCCATGAACTCATGATACCATAAATACTCATCCTTTCAAATCAATCATCAGCCTCGAAATTTTTCATTCAGATGCAATCATCTGTACATTTTGATGAGTTGAGACCAATGTGCATGTACTTGTTGGTACTTACACTGCTTGTTAAGCGCCTTCTGCATACGCAACTTTAGCCGCTCCTGTGGGGTCATTTTGACCTGAAGGGGATAAGTTAATGTTAGAAATATTCACAAGAATTGTGTGTACTTTATTATTATTATTATTATTATTATTATTATTATTATTATTATTATTATTATTATTTATTAACTTATTTTAATGCCTAATAACATGACTATATCAAACATGTATCAACATTTTAACTGGCACTCAGGAACATTGATAATGCCGGTGTGCAACATTTGGTAGAGCAGAAGAAGAAATCCTGCGTAGACTGCATACCTGCTGCTTGTGCATCACAGTTAAAGACCACAACATTCATATTAATTACGCCCACAATGTAAGTTAGATAAAAGACAAAACAAAAAACAAATGTGATGGCAACAACTTGTTACTAATGTTACCCTGTTTTTGTGAAACAAAAAGTTCAGATAAGAGCGATGAACCTTGTGCAATAATTAACCATGGGCAAGAAACTAACTTGCAGGCAAGAGAAGAAAACAATTAACTATGTAACCTTCAGATGAGTTGCATAAATTACTAAGTATTCTGAAAGAAGTCTTCTCCAATGAGATAAGTGCTCAAAAATGGTTATGCTGTTAATATAATAAAAATGAAACCAAGTAACTCATCAGTTGTAAGTTTGTCTTTTTTCTTAATTACATCACTTAACAAGCTTTGCCTGCAGTGTGTCCACTGTGATGTATAAAAAATATCTCTGGACATCAGCTTCTACATCCCAGCCTGGTAGACAATCATGACAGCCTGTCAGGTTTGAGGGGGCGTAGACT
Organism: Periophthalmus modestus; assembly: GCA_019594935.1. Lineage (NCBI taxonomy): Eukaryota > Metazoa > Chordata > Actinopteri > Gobiiformes > Gobiidae > Periophthalmus > Periophthalmus modestus. Next base: position 20,862,052 of record JAIEZT010000016.1, read on the forward strand.
TTAGTAAGAAACCCAGTTAAATTAAATTCTTACTGACTTTGGCAGCTCCCGTCTCTTTACCACCCACAGTATCAGGCCTAAAGGTAAAGGAGGACAAACATTTATTTAAATTGGCTTACCTGGGAGTAAATATAATATATGTATGGATGCACGGATACACTTAAACTTACTTTCTTAGCTTGTCAGAGACAGAAGTGGCGGAGGGCTGTACCCCTCTGTGAGGAGGAGAGGGGCTATAGGTTGGGCGACTGGGAGACTCCGATCGGCTGTTTCCTCTGCTGCTACGACCTCCACGGTACGAAGTACCATGTTGTCTGGAGTCAGAACGTGATCTGTTAAGAGCAACAAGACAAGTCTAATGCTTTTGAACTACTCAAGTCCTTAAATTATATTTTTAACATTTTGAATGACTCAGATTCAATAAAATGCATACAGATAGGAGGAAATTTCAGTTAAAATGAGTCATTGACCAAACACCACATTTAACTACATTTAATTGATTAACTCTGACATCCTGAGTTGCAACAGTACCTTGAGCGCCGATGTGAGGAGTATCGCCTCCTGTCTCTGTCCCGCTCTCTGTCTCTATCATTGGATCGAGATCTCGTCCTGTCCCGTCTCCTCCATGATCCAGACCCTCTGCTCCGGGAGTGGGATCTGGAGCGTCGCCTTGACCGTGAATATGAGCGTGAGCGGTTTCTGTCTCGGCCCCGGTCTCTCCGTCCCCGCCGGGAGTGTGACGAAGAGCGAGATGAAGAGTTGGATGAGGAATCAGAGGAAGAACGAGAGCGACTGGAGGATGACCGCCGTCTCCTGCACAAATAAACAGATTAGTTTATCAACGGTTCATACCCAGCTATTAACCTATTTTCAAAATTGGTCTCTTGTATCATCTTATACATGCAAACCTAAAAGCTCTTCTTTTTCATTTACACCACCTACCAATTTAATCTAAAAATTTGCTGTCACTTGTCAAAGACAAGTTATTATATGAAAAGCCATGAAGATGGAAAGTTACCGACCGGGAGCCCCTGCTATGACCTGCTGGATGCTGCAAGTTGGAGGTGTTATGGCCCGACTGAGGAGCAGCTGGTAGAGTTGCGACTGGGGCTTCGTCATCACTGCCTCCAAAGCTTGTGATGAATGTGATTTTCTCAGGTCCTGGAGTCCTTGACCGAGATCGTGATTCTGAACTAGATTCAGACTCTGGTCTGAAAGATTTGAATTAATCAAATGTTACGAACAATAAATAATATTTTGAAATGAGGTACAAAAGGATCAGCATACCGCTTGTAAGGATCATACGTTGGACTGTCTCTCCTGGCATAGCTAATGACAAAAAAAGAAAACAACGTAACCAACGTTTTTGTTGATCAAACTAAAAGAACATAATACTACCTGGGAGGGCTGATCTGTCTCCCTTTCAGCCTTTTTTCTCTAAACTCTCTCCTTTGACGACGGGAACGTCGGCCCTAAGTTGAAAAACAAAATTTTTAAAAAACTTATGTAAAGAATGGTAATACATAAATGTAAAAAAAAAAAATAATGAAATGATCATTTTCATACAGAATACATTGCTTTTTCTGCTTCCAGGGCCTTGGCATGTTTAATGGCCTCTACCTCCTCCTTGTCTTTCCTCAGCATTCTAGAAACAGGAGTAATGCAAATATAAGAGTAAGCTGCAAAATGTATATGCAAGATTTCCAACATTTATTCATAAAAGCAACAAGGAAATCAGAATGCAGTGATTTTCCTTGAGTGCACTGGAATAAAACCTACTATTTTACTACTACTATGTACTCATTAAATGCATTTATGATTACAAAAGTCATAGGCATTTCATAACATGTTAAAGCATGAACAATAGAGATTATGATCATACATTTTAATTAACCTAATTCTAATTTATGTAAAATGCAAAAAGTGAACAAAAAAGAGCTGTGAATTCAATCAACTTAAATGGTTTATATCTTAAAACTTTCATTGGTATACTAACATGGGGATGCCATTAATAGTGGTATGACATTATAACTTACATTATATTATTAACCCAATAGAGAAGATATATGTTGAGGACATTAGCTTAACAGCTGCATGACACCTGCAAATTGCACTTTTGGTAAAGAATCAAACCATATGACAAAAAGACAATACCTGACAAAGTCTCCTTCAGCCATCCCATACGGAGTTGCAATTTTATTGAGATCCAACAGCTGTTCTTCATTCAGCTCATCAACATCTACTTCTACATCTGTGTATTAAGAACACTCAAAGTTGGTACACATCTCAAATGACGTTTCTTATCCATAAAATACTGTTCATTTTTAATTAACATACCTATATCAGGAATACCCTCATCTTCTTCTGATTCACTATTTTCTGAGTCATCTTCCTCTTTCTCTGGCTGGGGTTCAGGCTGTGTCACAGTGCTGTCCTCATAAATATAACCAATACTCGCCTTCTTCTCTGCTAGTCTGCACAAAAAAAAAAAAAAATCAAAGTTAGGCAAACCAGCAAAGTCAAATGAACATGAACAATTTTAACCTACTTTTTCTTTTCATCCTCATTTGGTTTTGGTAGTCCTCCATAGAGTTCATCCAGGTAAATCTGGTATAAACATTGCTCTTCTGAGACTTGGAGGAGGAAAGAAAATTTAAATAAATATCCCACTAATAGCCAGTAACTTATTTGAATGTTTTCTGTAAAATACTTACTGTTGGCAAAGTCATTTTGCACTAAACCTCTATATCTTTCATAGTTGCACTTCCTCTCCTCCATCTCTTGCTCTGGTGTTCTGTAATTTGGGTTATGGTAATTGTTAATTTTTGCAGACCTTTTCTTCACATTCTTGAACTGTATTGTTTAAAATACACTTACTGATCATCGGCTTCTGAAGGATTGTAAGCTGGGATGTAGTCCAGATGAGCCCTCACATCAAATCTGTCAATCATGTTACTGGTATCACCTTGCCATGGCATCCTGAGAGGACAAAAGAAACAGAGGCCTTGCTGTCAGTGTGTCTTCAATAAGAAATGTGCTCATTCTTCGATTTCTTACATGTTTATTGGACTTTCTGCTGCTAGAGCCACAGCAGGATCAAGATGGATCTTATAAGCACGGCCATGGACCTGAAGAAATTGAGCTGGATCTTTTTTCTGTGAAGGAACAAACAGTAAGATTACTATAATACTCATATATTTTAATTGCAATTTATACGGGACCTTTTCAGTGTTGCCCAAAACTTAGCTACTGTGTGAATATTGTCTTTCAAAACGTATGTAACAATAAAAGTTTAACTTACAATCTTTTCATAGTATTCTCGCCGTCGCTCGCCTCTGCGTTTGTAGTCAACCATCATACCGCGAAGCTTGCGCTCATGTTTGCGGGCCTCCTGCCACATGACGGCTCCGCTGGGGGTGGGGGCGCGGCGGGGCACGGCTGCTATAGAGAGGCAAGACAAACATTATAAAATAAGCTTTAAAAATGTGTGTGTGTGTGTGTGTGTGTGTGTGTGTGTGTGTGTGCGTGCGCGTGCGTGCGCGTGCGTGTACACACACACACACACACACACACACACACACACACATATACATATATATAAAATGTATTTCTTTCTTTTTTTTAAGCACACGTGAGCCCATGTGTTTGTCAGACACAGAGACACACAGGAATGCAACATTTCGGTGGTATCAAAAAAAAAAAAAAAAAAAGATTTAACCCCAAAGGGAAATTCAGATTGTAGGTCTCTTCATATCTTGATCTGACACACACCTCCTGATTGTTCTGTCTTATGACATCAGGAGTTCTTGTGACGTTCTGTCCTGCAGCTCACCGATCTCAGAAATATATCTAACAAGTACCACTTTAAATGCAGCAGAAGCGAGTCACAATATTGTACAAAGATGTGCTTTACATATTTAGCATGCCAATGTGTTTAGATGTAAACGTGACTTGGTTATATAGCGGCCTGTAACGTTTGTTATGGACTGGCCTGTGCATATGGCAGTGCTAACAGCTAACCTGTGCGCTCGTGTTAGCGCAGTCTTCAAAATAAAGCGTTATCACGCAACTTTAGACTGAAACACTGGAGCTAAGCGGTTTATAAATTTGTGTTAAACATGCTCCAGTAAAGACATTTGAGACACATTTGTGTTAAAATGCGGCCTTATGGTGCATGTAGCTCAGCTTTAGCTTAGCATAATAAGGCTAACGTTAAACCTGCAGATGTTAAAACCTTTCATACAGACATTTTATAATAAGGTGCAATGTATGAATGATTGTAATTATATTAAGTAGTCATATACCTGTTTTGTTGAACACTAACAGATAATGGATGGAGTTCAGCTTATAAACTACAGCGGTACTGTAGTCAGTGCGGGTGGGACACACACCTCCAGTTTGTCTTTTACACGCCTCAGCCGCGCGAGGGCGCACCACTCCCACAGCGGAGGTCCTTACTACTGTCTGCAGTATAATGTGATTCTTCTCCAAACAAACTCTTGTCGGGCTTTCTTTACACACAGTTAGCCTGAACTACCTGGCTTAAGCCATAATGCCACTGAACAGAAGTCAGTAGGCTATATGAGCAAAGATAGCCCTTCCCCGTGGTTCATAATATTCAAATTCTCTTGTATTTATTGGGATAGAGTACAAAGAATGTCCACAAGATGTCACTGTCAGACAGGTAATCACTTTTCTGATCATTTAATTATATGGAATATAGTAACCTACATAATGCAAAATAGTTGGTTTCTATACTACAGTAGACAAGTTTACAGCAGACACCCACTGAACCATAGGCTGTACGCTTTTAAAGATGGTCTTCTAACATAAAGTTTATAAATGTACACTTGTGCCGGGGATGGACATCAAAGGTGCAAGGTGTAAGAGCCATGCAGTTGATTGCGTGTTATGTCTGTAGAAGTGCCAAATGTTACACTGTCACATTCATTTACCGTCTGGCTTTGATTTTCACTTTCATAAACCACAGCCATTGCATATTCAATTGTTACCTTCACCAAAAGTACGACTATTCTTAATTTTTTATCTTGACTATCTATATAAAATTGACCAAATCTAGTTGTTAAATGAACTTTTATTACAAACCACATGTGCTTGATGTAATACAATTATAATTTCAGACCAAACAGTACAAAAGGGACATCAATATGTACAATATATTTATATACAATAACATCTTTACATATTTATGAAAAATCATACATCTTTCACAACTGCAGTTTTACAGAAACATTAGTCAGGCAACAGTGTATAATGTATAAAAACGGCTAGCAAGCCTTTGAACGTGCATTTATTTGACCAGTAATCTATTCAGATTTAAATTTCACTCTCCATACATTCATAAAACACATGTCAGTCTTTTCACAATGACCTACAGGTTCAATCGGGCAACAAAGTTATAAATAAGAATTTGTTCAGTCCTGCCCAGAGACTTCCAGTGGCATCAATGACTGGCCATCAAACCCTGTCCTTTTTCAGCGTCAGGCACTCAGCGGCGTAACAAAAAGTCTCCAGAAACAAACAGGTGTTGTAGTGAAACATCATTGGCCTCATGTAGTCCATCACAATTATTACATCTTAAGACATTGACCTTATTAGCAGCATTTAGCTTTCATAAAGTCAATTCATTTAGTTTACTGCAACAGTGACACTGTTCTCCCACGTCACACCTCCAGCTCTTGGTTTTCTGTGTAGTGGATTCGGTTGAGTTTCTCCCTCTCCTGATTTGAAATGTCCAGTTTGTGGGAGTGTAGTGGCTTGAGCGCTGGGGAGGATTGTGAAGGAGCAGGAGAAGGAGGCAGAGTAAGTTCAATCTCTTCGTAGCAGCGAGAGGCAGGCGTGAGAGCAGTAGCATTGGTCAGAGGGGCTGTAGGAGGCACGAGTGGTATAGGACGGTCTACGTTTCTGATGAGGTTGACAAACTCCCTCTGGTTGTTGATGCCTTCCTCTGGTGGGGCCGAGTGTTGCTTTTTCCTCTTGTGATGGAGATGAGAGGCAATGAGAGCACAGGCAGCACATCCACAGGCAGTGACCAAAGCCAAGATACCCACAAGTACCATGTAGAAGCTCAGGCCACTGTGAGTTGTGTCAGACATAGCATCTGCACATAAAGTAAGAAGAAGTGATGTTGCTATGTAACTTAATAGTATTTCTATTATTACACCTTCATTAGCCTTAATAAAGCATGGACAAAGACTTAAAAAAGAACAAATAATTTAATAAGAATCAAGCAGTACTACTTAATGAAAGGGTCAGGAGTTAGGGCTGGGTATTTATTAATTACTAAGGCATAATCAATTTTAGTCTATTTACCCATTATGAATGAAGTCTTTGTTCATGCTTCATTAGGACCAATTAAAATGTAGTTATAAAAGTATCACCAAGGTAAAAAGTCTTTATTCAGTACCCACATTTAAATGTACTATGATGTTTCTTACCAGGACAATGCAGGCCAATACAAGGGTTTTTCAAGGTCATACATTCATTTCCATAATATCCTTCAGGACAGGCACACAAGTACCTGCCTTCTGAGCTGTGGCAGGGCGCGCCATGTTTGCAGGGGTTGGGGTTACATGGATCTAGTGCAATCTGAAGTGAAGACATTTACAAAAATGTTACCATGGGATTTAGTGAGATATTTATATGCACAAAACTGGAACAAATCAGAATGATAATATAACATTTCGGCCCATTCACTGCTAAAAGAATCCATATTTACCTCACAGTAGGTTCCTTCATATCCAAAGGGACAGGTGCAAGTTGGATTCCTTCCATCTTTTGCGACGCACTGCCCTCCATTTTGGCAGGGGAAGCTTGAACATGGATTTTGGCCTTGTTGACAGTATTTCCCAGAAAAACCAAGTGGACAATGACATCTGGGCCCTGAGATGAGATCCTACAGTGCAATAAGAATACATTTTATTGTCCAATCAGTAGAGTCTGTCTTCCTTTTTATGTGTTACGAGTTTTACAATATGAATATTACCTCACAAATACCACCATTCAAACATACATCTTGACAGCTGCTATTTTCTGAAAGCCAAGCAATAAAAGGCCATGAGTTTGTGTATCAAATGAAATATATGTGAATATAAATAATGAATATATGTGTCAAGATCATCCTTAAACTCACTTATGTCACAGTTAGGCCCTGTCCATCCAGGGAGACACTCGCACAAATATCTTCCAATCAGATTGCGACACGAGTGGGCATGGATACAGATGTTGAGTTCACATTCGTTAGTGTCTAAAAAGAATTTGAAATAGATGTAATTGTCAAGTACGATTCAAAACATGAGTAAAAAAAAGCATATACATGGCTGAAAAAGTCTCACTTAATTTTGGAAGAATAATGTGGATTAATCATTGCCAATGCACTCACACATTTCTAGACTATTAAACATCAAAATGCAATCAGGAATCATAGCCATAATTAAACCATTATAGCAAACAAGCATGCAAATCCTTTTATCTGTGCTGTGGGAAGCGCAGCAGATAATATGGTGTAATCTTTTCTCTAAGCTCACTGAGCCATCTTTTAGCTACTGGTAAAGTCAAAGTTAAATTTGTTTTTGAAGTTGTAATCTGAGGCCCATCAGTAATTATTTAAGAAGATAGTACGTTAAAAGTATTGTTTTGTTTATAATGTATAATCCTTATTCTGTTGCTCATTCCATTGAACCAAGTGGCCCTCGCTGTATGGGTCTAATGTTGATAGACTTCAACAATGTGTGTGTAATCCTGGGGGCTGCTGACCTGTGATGTGGAACTACAGAGGGTTACCATGTGTCACAGTGACATATTACTGTAAGAGGCAGCAGTGGGTTTGGGCTGTCACTCTGAAAAATGTCTTGCTTCTTCTTTCATACCCCCCAGCCTCTGTATACCTTCAGAAGTTGTTTGTGCATTGGAGACTTTATCTCCTCGAAGAATACACATTAATATTAGTGAAAAGTGGTCCACAGAAACAAGTCACTGCCCTTTTATAACAATTGGCATGCTGTTGCCTAATAGATGGCAACATTTTTTCCCATGAGAATTTAACACTGTGGCTCTAGTTCAGGAAGTAGAACTACTTAGAAAGAGTGACAGTCTAGAAAAGCCTATTAGCAGTTAGTATCCTGTATTACTCGTGTAGTACTTGTGTTACATAAACGTCACTAACTCTCACTTCAAACAGTATTTTCTACAAATTAAAGCAAAATACAGACATGCCCATATATTAGTGGTTTATTCACTAAACAGAAAGTAACCACAAATATCATATAAAAGGTAAAGTAATTGTTCTGCTCCAGGCACTGACCAAGCTGGCACGTTCTGCCACTCCACCCGGGTGGACACAGGCAGCGGAACCCTCCTGGTACCTCTTCACACGTGGAGCCTTGTCCACATGGCCCACGGTCACACTGCCTCACCGCTGCAAACACACACACAAATTACTCAGCTGTGTAATAGGATTGTGTGTGTGTGGACGGACACCGTAGGCCGTATGTGTCTATGTCTACGTGGTATTAGCATGCAATGCTTTATTCATCTCTCTGTCACTCAGGCTGCTGTGCAATCACTGATAAATACGAGTGTCTGAACTGTATATTTATCTGACACCTCTCTCCACAGCAGAAAATTGGTGTTTACCACTAAATAAATGAAAGCAGCATGGGAATTCAGGAGAAATACAAGGAAAATGAAACAGGAAAAATATGTGTTTGTGTAGAAAAAATGCAGAAGCTGTTTCAAGCATAAAGTGCATATTTATTAGAATGTAGCCTGTCGTTTCCCATGCATCTCCAAATGTGTCTCATAATGTCTCTCATAACACACTTGCCTAGCCAATAATTTCACAGAAAAGCCATTTTCCACGTTCCTGGCCCTAGTTCATACAGCTCAATAACCGTCTGGCTAAAACTAGAAGTAATAACATACAAAGTCTTTAATTAATGTGCGTTATTTATAAATCCAGACTGAAACAGTGCTGTGTATGTTATGGTCATTCCTAACAATCTTCTCCTGTGTATTCCCCTAAGAGGCCTACAACATATACACATGAACCGACAGACAACCGCCTCCAACATCTAATCACACACTGAGAAACAAATACCAACAGAGTCCATCCAAAAGAAGCTGCTTTTTCCCTGTTATGCATGAGTGAAATACTTGTGGTCCTTGTTGTTCACCATGATGGAGGTTAGACAGATTTATAACCCACACAAAGCATTGTTTATTTGTTTGGATTACATTCCCATTAACTACTCTAGCATTTGAATGAAAACAATGACATGCTTGAGCCTATGCTAAATATAAAACATAAAGCTACAAGCCCCTGGAGTGGATAAATCAAGAATAGGATCCCATCAATTCACTCATGACCAACAGAGATGCTCTATCTTATCCAGTAGGCTTCCATATCATCAAGTATTTCACAATGTAAAATAACAGACATTGTTGGCTTTTCTTTATCTTTGACAAAACATTATGGCAGTGAATGAAATAGTGATCCTTGAATATTTGCAATCCAAATGATTTAAACAGACAAATGCTCACTTACAAAAAGGTCTGATTTTTTGACAAAAAAACGACTACACTACAGTGATAGCTGTTAAAATAAATGTAATGTTTTTTTGTGTGTGTGTGTGGAAATTGCAGGCTCTTGCCAATCACTAATAATTGATAAGGGAACAAATGATAGGTCAAGGCGGCACTCTTATTACAAGATTGCTCTGTGTTTTGGTGAACACTGGAAGCACAGCATTTTGCATTTCCCCGTAAAGAAACAAATGCAGCCAATCAGTCCCAAGAACAAACAAAGGTCTCAAAACATGGCTGAATCTTTTTCCTCAGTGTAGCAAAACATAACTGTTGATTTTGTAATTAATAGATACTTTGTCTTGGTTTGGCATTCACAAAGCATGAGAAAAGGGGCGAGGCGGGCTTTTGATTAGTGTTGATTCTGTTTGTGTTTCCTGTACCTTCCTTTGATCAAATGGTGTGATTGAGAGACTGGCTTTGATCCAAAAACGACTAATCAAGACTTCCAATAGCAGTGATGCCTACTGATTGTTCTGCCAGTGACTCACGTTGTGCACAAGTAAGTCCCGTCCACCCGTCTGCGCAGGTGCAGCTGAAGCCCGAGGGGTTCTCCTCACAGGTTGCTCCGTTCAAACATGGAGATGACAAACAGGCATGTTCCACTGACCAGAAGGATTAAGAGGAAGAAAAATTAGATTCATTGGGGACAAACTAAAAAGTTTGTCAGTATCAAACTCACCATTTTCACAGTTACGCCCTTTAAACCCATCTTGACATTCACACTGGTACTCATTGGGCTCAGTGTTAGTGCATGTCCCTCCGTTCTTACAGGGCTGATGGGTACCACAGTAGTTGAGATCTGTAATTGAGAGAGTAATGTACTTAATATGAACACCATGGAGACCAGTGTAACCCTGACTGTGTCAGCCTGTAGCTGCAGGCCTTTGTCTTCAGGCTGATTTCAGCTCTGCACTAATGATCTCTTATGTGCCTGCAGTGCTTTTGTCTCACAGCAGAAACAGCACATGCATGACCCCACCTATTTAAGAGCTCTGTCCCGCTCACTTTCACCTCACCCAAGGCTATCGGCTTTCTGCTGCACAATGTGTTGTTTCGTGGGCAGCTTTCAGGCTGTGATAGAAGAGGGAGGTGGGGAGCTCCCATGCAGAGATAATGTGGGGGAACTTCTCAACACTTTGGTGCCTAAAACTTGATGGCAAGTCAGGTCATGTGTGAGGGATCTGAATGACCACACCTTCTGTACTAACACTGTGGTCATCAAACAGTATAAGCATACATCTTTTATCTTTATAGAGTCATAATTTCCTGTAAAGATTAACTGTCAAGGATTTTAAGCATAATTTTATAATCTTTATGGCATGTAACAACAGTGTCTACCTTTGTCACACAGCAGTCCTCCCCAGTTGATGTCGCAGACGCACTGCCAGGGCTCGGTACAGCTCCCGTACATGCACCCAGGAAACGTCAGGCACTTGTCGCACAGTGCTCCCATCCAGCCATAATGACACCTGGATCACAACAGGCTGTTTGAACAGATGGCTAGCGTCTACATCCGCCTCATATGTTCATATTTGACCAGACAGGCTTTTATAGGGATCCAATCAAAGTGGAAATCACAACACTCACTTGCATTCACCAGGTTCGTTACAGAAGCCGTGGAGCTGGTTACACCCTTGCTTACACACAGCTGTGAGCACAAATAAAAAAATATAAGATATTAAAGACAAACTATGAACTAACATTATGTTTGTAGTGGTTTTACAGAGTGTGGAAACCTGTAATTTTGATTATGTTAGAGATTTCGCTAGATTTACTAAACACACAGTATAATAACAATAATCTAAACACCCAAAAGCATGAAACTTGCACCATGTGAATGCATTCTTAAAAGTTATTTGCGTGTAAATATATAATTAAAATCATGTTCCTTGTGTGTAAATCTGCAGGGGGTAATAGAAAGACAGTAACCAATGATTCAAATTTCCTGCTTCTCTTCGAGCCAATCAACAACCTGCTGAGGAGGAAGTCAAAGAAGTGTGAAAGGGGCGAAGTGGGCAGGACGGCAGGATGTCCTTAAACTAGCTGTGTGTCCTTCGGGGGTCCCATAATTTTCACTCTGACTTCCTCCTCTTACTTTAAACACTGGACTAATGGCTTTGGTCCAAGGTCACACAAGTGGGTCATCCAGCTGACAAGGCACAGACATGGAACAAGAGCAGCATAAGGTCGAGCTCGAACTGTAGAATAGTACATTCGGAAAAGACGGTCTCAGTAAAAATATATTTAATTATCGTCATCTTTCTGTTTTACATAAAGTAAACATGGATGGTAATATTGTGAGACTGTTGATGCTGTGGTTACTCAATGCTGCCTGTATTGTTACCTTAATATTTTGTAATTTACAAAAAGATGAACTTAAATAGTGCGATGAGTAGGTATATCAGCATTTTTCAGTAAGACAGATTTGTGATCATTCAGATCATTGTGAAAATGTTACTTCTTTATTCCAAAGTTAACTTCATCCTTCATAAAGCTGGTCACATACCAGTATAAGTAATAGTGATTTCATGGATTTCATATTGTCAATAATTATAAATAATCCTTGATGTTTCTCCTCAGACTAATCTTAACACTAAAGTCTGATATCATGACATCCCTTGCCATGTCTGTGCCATGTGCCATGAGGATTGTTTATTTGTACCTTCTTTGCACTCGGGGCCAGTCCAGCCGTCGATGCAGACCTTGGAGCCGTTGGGGTCACATTTGAAGTGCCCAAAGAAGTCATCTCGAGCTCGGCAGAACTTGCTGCAGAAGGGTCCGTAGTAGTTGGAGTCACAGCGGAAACGCAGACGGTACTCCAGACTGAGGGTCCGGCCGTGGTGACGATAAACCTGCCACTGCTCGCCGGGGTTCAGCATAGACGACAACAAGATCCTCTCAATCAGCTGGCCTGGAAGAGTCAACCACCAACAAACTATGACTCTTTCATACAGACGGTATAAATGTAAACATACAATAGCCACTACACTATCACTAATAAAGAACATAATAACAAAAATACGTTTTATTTTACAATTAATCAAATGTGTTCCTATTTGGAAAAAAAGCATAGTATATAGTATCATAGTTAGTTATTATATAGTTATCAGCCTTTGAATTGACATTGGTCATTGGACAGTTTGACTAGGAAACTGACAGTTTTGACAGTTTTGACTAGGAAAATTGCATATGTAGCAAAAAACATAGAAATCTCTAAAGAGTAATACAGTATATACATCAAATACACATATTATTAATGCCATCTAATGCTTTAAGCCCGTGAGATTTAACCAAATGTTGGCAGAGCTATAAATAGTATAAATATACAGTGCATTAAATATATAAATCTTTCATTAGCCCAGTAAAACAATCAAAAAGTGGAATATGCATGGTAATCAGATAAACTGACTTGTACTAAGTCGTTCGTTTAATTTGACACAGAGCTGCCACTGTGGAGTACAGAAGACATTTATTAGCTGAGGACAATTATGTGAAGGATACTCCACCCCAGGGGACATGAGAGGCCCAGGGCAACTCTGGCCACCACGGCTCTGACCCGGGGGGTTTCCCAGAGGCGGTCTCATTCCCAACTCAGTCACTAATCCTCCACAGAGCATTAAAACACACAAAGCAATGAGAATGTGCTGCTCAGTATGTATGTGTGTTTAAGGAAAGGCAGTGGGAATACAAGGGTAAGTCAGGAAGGTAGGAGCTAGTCAGATATATGAGAGGTTTTGCGTGTGTACGATAGACTTAATTACAACATAAGGAGAATAGAAGAAAATAGTAATAAAACTAAAAATATTGCAAGCAAAAAAGTGCCATTTACAAGACTGAATTTATTAAAAGATGACTCTAGTTGAAATGCAAAACAAACTAAAGAAAACAACATAAACTGTTCGCAAAAATAAACAGAAAATAAGCAACTTATATTAAATCTGCATAACAACCACATGCACATGACTACGCCGAAGTCCCCTCTTTTGTTTGGCCCATGTGAAGTCTCAAATAAGCAATGAATGTGGACGTATTTAACTGAATGACAATATAGCTGAAATGAACAGGATTAGTTAATCGGTGGACTAGGAGGACTTAGGTGGACTATAACTTAACAAAGACTAAACAACACAAATCCGGGATAGTTATACAGGAAATTAAATTAACAAAGGGGTGGGTTTACTGGGACAAAAGTCAAATTTGTCACAGGAACCACTGTGTAATATATATCCAGTCAGCAGACCAATTATGCCTAAAGCAGGACAAACTATGGACTTATATGGACAACAAACATTGCTTACGTTTTATGTAAAATTATTGCAAAACACTCTTGATTTGAATATTGGGCTGGCTCATAATCCAATTACAATGAATTCACAAGCGCTACCCTCATGTTGACTGTGTGTTTGATGGACAGGGCCAAAGAGGAAGGGAGGCAGGAGCAGAAGCTATTAGTGCTCATAACATTTCCACCTGAGATGAGATCACCAAGGCTGGACAAAGAAATGAAAACAGGCCATATCTACTGCAATGTGTGTGGGTTTAGGTGTGTGAGTGAGGACGGGTATTTATCATGTGATGGGGAAACAACAGCTCATGGGGAGATGTTATGGGGATAAAAACAATTTCTCTGTGACTAATATTAGATCAAGAACATCATTTAAAGTACAGATACAGGTTTAACAGAATAAGTTTAGGGTTTAGGTTAAGGTTAGGCAAGTAGTGACGATGGTTAAGGTCAGGATCTGTTTCCAGGAAATGAAGGGAAGGCAATGTAATGTCCCCAAGAAGCATGGAAACTCAATATGTGTGTGTCAGAAAATATGGCAAACTGGGAGTGCTGCTCAGCCCTGTTCCTGTTCCACCTGCACTCCAAACATTCATTAGTCCAGCGCCTCATTCTCTGGGTTTTCCATTATTACTTCATGACACTGCCAAGTCAAAAGATGATTTCCCCACAACAAAAGGAGACAAGAAGAGAACAGAAATTACCCATTTTCGGACTGACAGAGAAAGTGTGCCAAGTCAAAATGTTCTGTAATGAGATTAACCAAATGCCATCATAATAAGTAGGCACGTTACAGAAGAGACGAGTTGGACAAAGCAACAGGATTTCAAATTTTACACAATAGCATCAGTGAGTGCAGCTCTTTAGAATTAGCAGAGAGGGCTTGACAGTGAAAGGGCTTTTTGTGGAGCCATTAACATAAGACTATATCACGAATTTGAATATTTTCCGCTATGTTCGCAGCGGGGGCATAACTAGAATAATGAGCTGTGAACAACAATTAGATCTGATTTTTGGTGCCTGTGTTTACACGCAGAAACAAAAAATTATCATCAGAAACAGTCGGTGAGATGTGATAGCTAATAATGTTGTGTTTAGACAAAATACAATGAATTATTAAATAACTCTGTGAATCTATAAAATATTTTTCTTTGTTTTTGTCCCATTTGTTTGATCTTTTTTGCTTGTCAGAATGTGTGCACGTGTGAACAATCATAAGAAATCAAATTATTCACATCGGAATACAGTTTACATGACATTTCAAAAATATGATAGCTCTAGAAACTTGATAATAATCCAGTCTTGGTGTGCTTGTATAACCAGTGGAAAGATACCCTTCTCAAACTTGAAAACTATGAAAACCTATTTTAAACTTCACACAATAAAAATCAATATCCCACCCGCTATAGCTGCTGTATGTGTAGCCTGTATATCACTGACTGACGTCTGGTGTGTTGTTATAAATGTACAATATAGGCTATATCTGCGCTGACAAAGACACAACATGTAGGTATGTAGGGCAAATGTTTCAGAAAACACTGTAGCATTTATTTTGAATTGCTCTCTCTGAACAACAGGAGGCAACAATCTTGTGACGATAAGTGTTTCGTCAATACATAACTGCACTGGAAAAAAACATAAACTGTATATAAGTAGTATAAATAAAGTCTATGACAATAACCTCTGTAAGAAGTAAACAAAATGTAATACAGAAAATATTCAAAACAAATAGTATATAAAACAAATAACAAATTAAAAAAAAACTAGAGGTAGTGGAATTATGGGTAATAACAATGCCAAATCAATGTGAAGATAAAGTTAGAGGTGGGGGATATAGCTAAAAAATGTTGCTTTGGAAAACTGAAAATATTTAAAGAAAGCTGCAAAATAGAGCAGATGGGAAAATAAAATAAAAATAATAGAAGAATAAATAAATAATATTATTATTATTATTATTATTATTATTATTATTATTATTATATTATTATTATTATTATTATTATTATTATTATTATTATATTATTATTATTATTATTATTATAATTAATATAATCATAATCATCATCATCATCATCATAATAATCATAATAATCATCATCATCATAATCATAATCATAATCATAATCATAATCATAATCATAATCATAATACACTTGCGGGGTAATATTCTAAATAAGGGTATGTGCAATAATATCACATAATAATATAAAGTTACAGTAGAATATTGTTTATATAAAATTTTACAGAACAGTTATGTTTTGTGCAATACTTAAACTACACCACTTGCTTTCCAAAATGTAATATTGGTATTATAAGATGAGTCACTGGTTTGTCAGTCAAATACATATGTCACTCCCACCCAAATGTAACCAAATGTCAGTATGCAGTTTTTACTTTGTCTGAATGGAGGAATGGTACCTTAATTAAAACAAATCCCATTGAAGGTCAGTCAGTTCAGTCTCAAATGAATGTCATATTTTTCATTATTCCCAGGGACTGGTTGAGAAAGGGTACAGAGGCATTATGCTAATCCTTCTTGATTGACAGCACTTGGTAAGTAAATTCAGACTGGTGCTGGATAGATACCAGTATTTAGGATGAGCTGCCCTGTCAACCGCAGTGAGCAGCTACAGAGTCTATAGCCTGTCAGGAGCTTAGGTGGAGACAGTATATAATGCAAACAGGAGGACGGCAGGCAAACTGAAGTAGTGTAGGAGTAGATACAGAGGTTCCTGTTGTTCAATATTACATATTTTTGTGATAATTGTCTTGATATTTATATACTAAAAAGAGCTGCACAATCGGAACACAGGTTTTGACAAATTACATGTAACTAAATGATCGGTTTTATTATCTGAAGAGGTTACATGGTTCACATTTAAGTATTAGATCACATGAGACTTAAACCAGGTCTAAATCAGAACTAAACCAGGACAAAAGTCAGGTCTCTGCCCAAAGTAACTAAGATTCAGCCAGGACTTAACCAGAACTAAACATGGTATTAACAAAGGTCCAACGAGGATCAGAATAAGTACCAGAGCCAACAATGCATTTTATTATACTTAATGCATGTATATGTATAAAGTGTATATTGTACACCCCCTCTTTTCAGTCTCTCATTATCTCTGGCAGCATTTTAAAGAGACTTCCATCCCTGTGAGGATCAAACAGTGATATTAGAAGAATGAGGAAAGACATGCCTCTGTGTGTGCTCTGTCTGCACTTTTTATAGCACAAAGCTCACGATGTCGGTCACAGAGATTTAGCTGATCAAGACAAGAAACAACAAGGAGACACGCAGGAAATTAAAGGTTCTGGTTTAAAGACCCCTGAACTCATCACCGCAATAGAGGCAACGAGAGATTCACAGGGTTTAAACCACATATAAACTGATGAATATATGTGGGGTTGAAAGCTGTTACTTATAGCTAAATGCTTTGTCTGGTTTGTCTGTGTTTTGTGGTTTAAACATTTATTTGGTTGGTTTATCCATATAATAATACAGTAACAATAAACTGCACCTTGTAGTTAACTGTTTTCTACCATTCAAACAACTTAAAATTAGGCCTGTCACAATAATCACTACTGTATCAACTTACCATCCAATAAATGAGAGATGGTGCTATTGATTTTTGTAATACAAGAATATTTGAGCTGCAGACAATCCAATAAGTAACTTCTATGACTCATTATAGATTATTTGTGTATTTGTATATAAGGCTTGCCTGCTTTAGGGTTATTGTCTCAGTGGCATAAAGTAATTTCAATATAATGATTTATTGTGATTTTGTGTAGAAATAAGCTATGTCACACTTAAAAATGTGTTATCATGACAGGCCTACATAGAATGATTAGTAGTTGTCAGGTCGGCTTATTATTTACTTCTTCATTTACCTGGTTCTGATGCTTCTGTCGTGTCATTGTCAAAGTCCAGTGCTTCCAAGACCAAGGAGAAAGATTTCTGTGGGAAAAGACACAACAGAAATTAAATATCATACACAGATGGTAAATATACTGTATGAAAACACAACTACACAAAATAAATGTATGTAGAGTTCATTTTGTTTTTTATATTATGTGTTTAAACGTGACATTAGAAAAAGCCACTTTGAAGCACACAAGAAACAAAAGTGATTCATTGCCCAGACAATTCAAGGCTACACAGACAATGCTGACCCAAAAATGTCTTTACAACACTTTAAAAATGAACACAATGGTTACACAGTGTACTTTTAAAATAAACCGAGAGAATGAATATATTAACTGCCATATGCCTACATTAAATACATCATATTATAATACCATAATATGTCCATCTAGACCCTTTAAGCCTCACATTTAGTGGGAATATGCACAGATGGATTAAGTTACAGCGGCGGCACACAAAGTAGCAGTACAATGCATATAATCAAAGGGCCTATTGACATACAGTAATGCTCGCAGCTAGACTAACCTCAATCACAGCTCACAACAGTAAGGTAACTCTCCTCCTCCTACAAAAGGGAATGTGAGCTTGGTTGTTAGAAAAGCCTCTGACATAACTCTCCTAAACACAAGCCTAGAGTTTCAATTGTGCTTCAGGTTGGACACAGTAAATGGCTGATGTCATTGGCTGCAGTAACATGGGAATGCAGGATACATACACTGTGCGTAATGTTACTTTTGTGAGTGTAATTAAGATGGTCACACGCTACACGATTTTTAGCCTAATTTTTCTCAGATTTTCAGTCACATTTAGTCACTCCCAGTCATCACTAGGTGATGTTCTGTGTATCGAGTAAAGTTATCTTTAGTCGTGTAGTACTCTGTAGTTGTTAAATGTGGCCTCACAATTTCTCTGTAGTCATGCAGACTCCACTCGTGTAGTGAGGGCCCTCCACAACATTCAACGTCTCTCACCACTGAGAAAATCGTGTAGTGCGTCCTTAGCTAGTCCCTAGTCTCTAGTGTTTTCATAATCAAATTTCCACTTTAAAACACTTAAATATACAGGTGACGCTTTTAAACATTTTAATGTCATGGTTTGTGGAGTACTATACATGCAGCTGAATTTCTTTTCTTGTCAAAACATAGATGATGCATTTTCAAAATGTTTATGCATGTATCAGATGACATTCTCACTTGGGATTTGGAACTGCAGTTTCTAAGAATATAATTTTCCTTTTATGACCAAGAAATTCAGAGCAGCGGTTACAACAATATCAATTAAAGTAGCACTGACCCAAATTCTCGTGCTGGGCACACAACCTACATGGCTTCAGGGAGAAAGAAAGTTAAAGCTAAACTCTGGAACCTTCTCAATGGAGAAACACAGGTTTTGCCAAACTTTGGAATGGCTCAAAGACATTCAAATTATAATCTAATTATATGTCTATGGTGGCCCAAGCCAAGTTATGAGTCAGGTCTGTGGACAGAGAAGCCTGCTTACAATGAGTATGTTTGATTTCTGTGCTATGTTATGCTATGTTTTTCAAGGTGCTTTAGCCATAATGGAATAAATAATTGTATTGCCATTTAACGCAACTATTTAAAACAGCAATATTAATATTCTTATCTGGACAACTATAAGTTCTCTCCTACACTCTCCTTTCCTGGTCAAGAGCAGACTCTCTCTGAAGACGACTTTGAGATCAGAAAAACTATCGCAATGAGGACATATGTTTATTCTGTTTATTCCACAGCACATTCATGAATAATTCAGACCAATGCATTTCCCATAACATAATGTCTGTCTTTCCTCTTCTATAGCACCTGTATGAATACCCTTTGAGAAATAAACCAGTAAGAACCATGCAAATCTGCCTCTACCACATGCTTGTGTTGTCGTCTTAAAGGGGTGCATAGATGTGTGGTCACGTCTTTGCTCTGACAGTATGGAGCCTCAGGGGCTGTGGGTGGAGGATGAGCTGTGTGTAGGTGCACAGTGTGGTCGTCTGAAGAAATGCTGAAGTTTGGCTTGAGGCTAAATAAGACATGTGAGCAAGAAGAGCAAGAAGGGGCTACTGCAGTAAAAGTGTAAAATGTTGCACCAGAGAAAATTGGTGTGTCAGAAAGTCCTGAGTAAGGGGTTTGCTCAAAGTGGAGGGATATTAAGTAGAACTCACAACCATATCTGCTGCAGTGACAGGTACAAGCCATTGCAAAATGTTTTTGGACATTTACAAAGACAATAATAAAATGTGCATATGTCCAATACAATCACTTTAAAAAGAAATAGAAAAAAATAAACAAAATAATATGTTTTTCATCCATAAATTTATGATTGAGGGTTCTGATGAGATCCCTTGTTGTGCTGCTGTTGTGTTGTTAAATTAAATTGTAGCATTTTAACAAATTATCATTGTAATATGCTAGGATTATAGTACCAGTAAATGTTTTTTTCATGCTTTCTGAGGTGAAAGTATTTTTATCTTATGGAAAGCATCTATAAAACAGCACAGATGAGAAGTCCATATACTTTTTTGAAATAAAAAGATAAGAAAAAGCTACTGCAGACAGACACGCTAAGCCATTGATTAGCAGGAGCCCTGTGGCTAGTCTGCGTTTGAGATGTGATGCAGACTGACAACCGGTCAAAGTAAGGTGAACCAAAAGGATGGTCTGATAGATACACACATTTGTACTAGATTAAAATGAGTAGAGAATACAGCGATAAGATGAGAGGATATGGAGGCAGTGGAGGAATGCACACCCACACGCAGCCACACAGAGATCTTAATGGTAATGAGCTGTTCACTACGAGTTCACCATCAGTTCATTAAGGCCAGAAGACAGCGGGTCGCTCTGTCACACTGCGGGCTCCACACATCACTTTCAACTGCGAAAGCCAGTACAGCACAGAAAGAGTGAAATTCAAAAATACTTGTTTGCACTACAGCACAGTATAGAGAAGTAGGAAAAAACACAATTAAACAGATCAGAGTAAAACAGATTAAATGGGAAGTATATAAACCCAAACATTGTTATTATGCAAATGAGTGGAGGTGGGCGACAGTAAGTAAGTACTAAAAATACACTCAGTGAACTTGAACTAAGCTAAAATCACACACAGACTAACGCCAAGATATTTCACATTCACCTTTCTTGATTTGGAGTGTTCTTACCATTTTCGGCCTCATTATACCTCATTATAGTCACAATCAAAATGATCTAAAGTTAATTGCAAATTGTCAGTACATAACACAAATTATCTATATTGAAAGGATGCGATGAAATTGGAAAAAAAAAAACCCAAAAAAACAAACCAAACACAACTCAACTCTTGTGCCTGTCAAGTTTGCATGAATTGTGGGCAGTGGATCTGGAGTAAAAAGACCTAAATTTATTAAGATAGTAGAACTAGTACTACTCTCAAAGTAGCCATCCCTCTCAAAGTCATTGTCAGATAGGGTGTTACTCGGATATGGAACTAACTACACAAAATATATGTTGTTAGTACATTCATTCACGGAGGAAGGGAGTATACACTGTGCTAGGGTCATGCCAATTTTGGTTTCCAAGTTACAAACCCAAAACATGAAATAACCATCATGTAATAATAATGACTCCTGACTGGGAGAGTGTGATGATGCCATGGCGACAGTGCAGCCCGGTGCAGAGACTTGACCTGCAGGAGGGGAAAGAAAACACCAAACAATGAAGGCCCACGGTGATAAGATCGAGGTCCGCTCTGGAGTTGACGTTTTAGCCTCACACAGGGGCAAACAACATCTCTGTGTTATTTGGACTGGCCATTTGGGGCAGTAATGGCGGCAGTGATGACAGCGGGGAAATGACATAATGGGAAAGGTGTGTGGATGGAGAGTGCCTGCAGTGTGTGTGAGTGGGAGAGATTGATATAGTATAGAAAATACAATGTTTTTCACTTCTATAGCTTCAATTAGACATCTCATATTTGACAGGGTACATATCAGCAACAAGGTAGATCTCTATTCATTAAGACATTAACACTGGGGTGGATTAAGTTTTAATACTTCTTCCCACTCCATTGCAAGCATCAGTGTTTCACTTTGAACTGTACAGATTGAATTTTTTTCTGTACCACTTTTGTTTGTTTTTTTTTTGCCCACGGCATAATTAGCTTAAAATAAATATAAGTTCTTGGCAGACTCAAGACATGCTCTGTGTGTTTATTTATTTCCTAAAATGGGGTGAGGCATGACAAGCACACACAAGATCACAAGTTCATGAGTTCACTCAATAACAAAGTAGATATTATATTAAAAAAAAAAAAAAAAAAAAGTACTAGCAAAACTGAATGCAAAAATGAATAAGTGAAATGTGTAATGAGTTTCTGTTACAATATTTATCTTCAAAATGTGGCATCATATTGCGCCAGATAGGGCTAATCGATTATAGAGAACTTGAATGATTATATTCATTTACTGATCATTTGTAAGAGCCATTCATGTACTTCAAAAGTTAACCTGTAGAGTGTGTGATATGTGACTCCGATCCCAGTTTTTGTGGGGGCATATTGAGCAGCCATATAATTGAGAATAGAATTAATTGTTGACTGATACAAAACAAATCACTTTTCACACCGAAGAATGCATTGTCTTGGTGCTAGTCCTCAGTTTCTCCAGTCTGGGGTTTTTTGACAGTGAAGTCACATTATACAAGTTGAAGTTACAGAGTAATCTCATGTGTATAATGCTGTTCAAATCCAGTATGCAAATCAATATACAATACACAATAAAATAATATGTCTCAATTCACTCCTGCTATTTGAGCTCTATTCTCTGGGGAAATGTTAAAATTATTATCGATGAACAGATGTCCAGTCACATAAGGTAGAAAGGTGGTGGAAAATGTAGACATACTTGAGGCAGTGACCGTCTGACCGGGTCCTCTTTACTCCAGTCTAAATGCACTAAAGCTCAGGATTAACTGTGGACTGTGCTACTTCAAACCACTGTGCAGACATTTGGGATTCCAACGTCAATTACATGAACCCATCAGACTTCTTCCTACCACTCCTCCTTTCACCCTCTTCTTTAGGGTCCTATCACAGAGTCTATGCCCACTGTCTGTGCCCCCTCCCTCTGCCATGCCTCTACTCTCTCAGACATGGGCAGGGTAGGATATCCCGACAAAGCCTGGCTGTACAAACACATCTCTACGACAGGAAGAACTCCCAGCCCTGAGAGAGGAATTTCCCCTTCACTAACGCACACAGACACACACGATATCGCACACAGGTACACAGAATTGGACCGCAGTAACAGTTACTCATAAAGACATCCATCATTTCAACATTTGTTCCTCTTAAGTACATAAAGAAAACTTGTAATCACGTGTAATCCCCTATAATCACTGTTTATACCTGCCTGGTATGGCCCGTAAACTATCAGGATCTGTGTACTCTTTGTGCCAGTGACAAGCCAGGCAAATTGAAAGGGTTGTATCCAGAATGATAAAAAAAAAATCTCCAATAAGATATAACTCATTCAATATCGATCCCCCATGTCAGCAAACCCCATTTAAAATGCAAAAGCAAAGGTAATTACTTCCTCTTACATAGACAAACACATGTTGTACACAAACTCAGGAGCGTGTAAACAGTTGTCATGACAGCAGCTGCGGCTCACACAACTACAAATGAGAAGTGGAGGTAACCAGAGTAACAACATCATTATCATGCAAAGAACGCAAACCTATTTTACATCAAATCAAAATAAGTACATGCATTTTATATGATTTTAAGAAAGAATACACATAGAACTCATAAAACAAAGCCATTGATGATTACTGTGTTACACCTTATTCTGCCAGATGCTCCCAGAGGAGGACTTCCTTTTTGCTTCTATCACTGTATTATTGACTCAAAGTTAGCTCATGGTGACAGAGACAAAGAAAGGAAATCAATGTCTTAAAAACTGGGGGAAGAACTAAAAATGTATGACATTACAAAGGATTTTTACTTGAATTTCAAAAATCTTGGTAAATATAAGCCTGCGCCTGCCATCTCTGAGCCCTGAGGTACGCTCTCATTATTAGACAAAGGGTGGACCCCTGGTGTGCTGCCTCTGTCCCACCTTCCCATGGCCCCAGCTGGATAATTACATGTCTCTTCAATTCTGACCTAATTTGGATCAGACTCTGTCATGGTTATACCTCAAACTGCCACTCTCAGAGCAACCCCTGTACATGCACCACCAGACAAGGTTAACTAGCTCAAATGATCTAGCTGTCAATGTATTCTATGAAATGTGTGAAATGTGGTCTATATGCATAAATGTACATAGATCACATCAAACCTGAGACAAAACCTGGGACTAAACCCTGGACGAGACTAGACTTCATTCATTGATAAAACTTGTAGAATTCTTATCTTTGTGCCATAGACTGTATATATAAATAAACATAGCTAACATGCTAGCCATTGTGTTCCAAATAAGGACTGATCAGGGGCACGCTTCTGGCTCCATCAACTCTGACTCCAATTCACGTTACATTGAAAAATTGTCATCTCTGTCTCTGTAACTGCTGCAGTGAGCCTCATCATTTTGGTCTTAAAATGTTCACATTAACTCATTTGACATAATCTGGTGGTTTTATTTTGCTATTTTGTATGTAAATCAAGCTGTGAACATTAATAACAGAAAAATCAGGTGCCTTCTTTCCTCGAGGTCGCTCTGGCTAGCATTAGCAACAGGTCTCATCAACAGTGCCTGCTTCCTTTGTACAATCTATGGTTTGTACGAACAAAACACAAACTCCCTCAATTTTGCTCACTCCTCATCTGTCTTAGCACCTTCTTCTTCTTCACCTTTATCTTTTGTCTCACACCAACACACACATTTCTGAGGTTTCCAACTGGATCACACATTTCCAGGTCAGGCTCTCAAAATGTTAAACTACAAACTTAAAGTGGAAAGTCACATATGCAAGATTTTTATTTGTATGCATGCTTTATAAATGAGGCCTTATTACACCATATGACAGACTTCAGCATCCAATCACACTATGAATAATAACAAGTTGTACTCATTGAGCAACTGCTAGCCTTGTATTAGAACAGGAATGAAATCTATGCAAATCCATCCTGACAGAACGATAAATAAACATAAAATATATTAAATGCTAAAAATTAAATAAAGAACGAAAGAGTTACACTTGATGACTGCAACCCATGGTAATACAACTTTTGATTTGAATTACTCATCATGCTCAAATATCAGAATAAGCCAGTGCCTCACCCCACCCAAACACCTGCTCCCAAATGTACCAGCACTGGCCTTTCTCTGCACAAACCACCCACTTCTTGTTCTTCACTGTTACTTATCTCCAGTTTATATTGACTTTTACCCTATGAGCATTAATAACCTTAACTCAGACTGAGTGGCCTCTTCCAGCCACGCCCCCTCCTCTTCCTCTTGACTTCCACAGGAAATTACCTTGTCTAGCCAACGCTTGCTCTACATGTGCAGAAAGTGAAAGGGCATCTCTAGAGAGCTTCAGCCTTGTGTGTTTTTGAAATCAAACTATTTATAATTGTCCTCCCTCAATTCTGTATGTTGAATGTAAAGAGCTTCACATTGTTATAAGATAAAAATGACAAGACAGAAGCTGTATTGTCCCATGAAGGAAATACTAGAATGTAAAAAGAGGAACTATGACTATAGTTATGTGCATCCATACAAATAAATATCAGGTAAATTGCTGACTGAATAAAACTATATTTGCCTGGGAATAATGCATCAACAGGTAATGTTCTACTTTAAGTTGTAATCTCAGTGGGACTTTACATGTCAAATGAAAGACAACAATGATACATAATGCGATGCTATACCCTACCTTTTTCTCCATAAGTAATGAACACTCAGCATAAGGAAAGATCTTTGGAGTTTAGAGTGTTTTGTCAATAGTTTTTGGAGCCTCTATCCACAGATGTGCTGGCTTCAAAGCTTCACATCTGCAGGGGTAAATCTGAGAGACACTAATCCTAAAGTTTACATCAAAATAGTCTCACAGAGTTATGAGTTATAACACATCCATGTACGTGTATATCTGGTATCAGCCCGTTTACTCGCCATAATCCCCCATATTGGTCTGACCTTAACAATAATTAGTGTATTCTTGCCTGGAGGTGCTCACTAGTTTGCTACAACCACATCACATTTACATACATTTAAAGGATGAAAAAGAAATTATTTACATTATTCTAAGTGCAGATGGGAACATTGTTATTATGTAGGGAATACTTTCTTCAGAATGCAATGCACATCAGATGTCGTTCTGATTAAATTAGAATAATTAAAATAGTTTAGTGGTTTGTGTTGTAAAAAAAACACCACACAACTATTTTGTAGTGTGGTGTTTGGTGTTAAAACAGTTTAAAAAGAATCTTATTTGGCCCTAATTATGATTATTTCGATATATGTCAACACCCATTTTGCAGAGCCGGTCACCAGCATCCTCAAATAGACTGGGGAGTAGTGGGATTAATGCATTAATGAGACCTCAGTGCTGTAAGCCAAGTGTAAAACTCAATGAACGGGGCCACACATGTGAGAATGACATTGCCGCACACACCAAAACAATTTGATTACACCAGAGTATAGGCTATATACATATATACTTTACTCAAGGGCACAGACATCTACAGACACATGCTAATGTCAGACTGATCATGTAAATCATTGTTCTTTTCTCTTTGTTAAATAGACTTCCACTCTAAATCCAATTTGCACACAAATGAAATCATTAAAAGACGCATCCCCTGAGACATTTACCCTCGAGTTATGAACTTATCTCCACAAAACACAAGCGCCAAATCCTCAGTGGAATTAACATGCTTTGTATTTGATGTGCATGGATTGGCTCAAGAATTCAACTATAATATGAAGGGAAATGGTTAAGTATTGACTGTCCATGTAAGTCCATAGTACTATCAGGCAGGAATGTGGGACTGCATAGGTGAGTCAATTACCAGACAAAAGACTAGAAGAGTACAAACGGGAAAGGAAAGAAAGATACAACTATGCTCTTCTCTTCCCTTCACTGATTTCACAAACCGCTTCCCACGTTACAAGAATGCACAGGTTTCCGCATTGTGTGTGGGTCAAATAAGATGCAGTAATCTTGTGAGACAACAGTGTTGCAGTTTGAATATATAATGCCATTTGGATGATCTGGGCTGACTACTCTGACTTTATACGTACAGCCAATCATTTGCATGAAGGCAAAGTTTGCATGTTGAATGAGACCTCTGAAGGCCTGAGAGCTGCACAGAAAATGCTTTGTTCAATTTGTTCTGCTTTTGTTAGCTTTTGATATTTAACAATTGTGAAATATATACTTGTGGTGAAAATTGTTCTTTTATTGCAGTTGCAGTTTTAAAAAACAAACACACTACATTTTATTGCTCTGGTAAAAATCTATGTTGTTTACTTATAGCTAAAAATATATGGCTCTAAAACGACACATGGCCACACAAACAGATGTGAATGAAATGGACATGACAGATTTTTATTCACAAACTTGTTATATTTACAGAGAAATCTGCCTATTAACAATAATATCAATTTTACCTGCCCCCAACCATGTTCAAAGTACACAAATGTCACCATTGCCATAGCAATCTTTTGAATGGTGAAAGTCCTATAATAATGCTTACAGAAAGCAAAACCTATGAATAATAGCCCTATTCATGGGTTTCAAATTCTTGTTATATGTGACATTTTGGGGAATAGGGGATAATATTTTGTGTTGAATCGTTAATTGCTATGACAGCAGTCCTAATTGATCATGATCAACCCAAGAATATGTTGTAAGAATATGAACCCCATGACTTTCATGCCGTGGTGTATAATGTGAAATTAGAAAGTAATATCTCAGTATTTAGTGAACAAGTTATAAATGTTGTTCTATAAAAAACATAGACACATCACTGTACAAAGCATGCATGTGTGTGGTAAAAGGACATTTTTCCCACGAGCAGCTGTTTCTGGCCTCTGGCACTAAACCGCAATTCAGTTTTTGCACATAGCCTGTGAATTATGAATGGCTGGGATGTCACCCATACTTCTTTAGGTTAACAATATTTCTATTGCCGTGACCACAGCGTCATTTGTCAAAGGAGTTTTCACAGCCCTAAAGACATCGGACAAAGAAAATATCTGAGTTACTTTGAATTATTAGGGTAATTCTACACCTACTTCCAATCACTAAATCATATCCTATAAATCCAATAATGATTTTGTTCTATCACAAGAATGAAACCACTTTATCGGCATCTTGGCATGACTCTTTTGTCATCCAAACACATCCAACAGTGCAACCATGCAGGGTTTTAAGCCATGACACATCAGAGTTTGTAAAAACCCTTTGAACTTTTCCACTCTCCAGAGAGGCGCCAAAGCTAACCATCCTTCACCACTGAGTGTCTGTGATTTACAACCAAAAGCCAAAAAAACACAAATAATGGATGAAAAAAACTGTGCATAACATAACAACAACAAAAATACTCCTTTGTTGTTCTAGATGTAAAATATAAATCAACTCTCCAGAATCACAATGTCAAATTGTGGTCTCACAAGGCACTTGAGAGACAATTGTGTTTATGGGGACATCTTCTACTACACAGTCACATTGGTCTGTTCAACACAGTACTGCTTTGAAATGTGCTTCGTGAGGGCTTTGAATGAATAGGGTCTAAATTAGATTTTGCCAACTTCACAAAGATACACATTTGTGCCATAGGCTTATCAGACTAAACATTTTCCTAAAACTAACTTAAAAGACTAAAACTTGGTAAAGCAACATAAACCAGATTACACTGTGTTGCCAAGTTTTCCGTGATGACATAATAAGGCGGTTTGTTGTATACCCTAAGTGAGCAGCATGCTCTATTTCTGTACTCTAACTTAAACAGTCTTTGACCAGTGCAAATGTGTAAACTTGATACAAACTTATGTACTTGGGTCATAAGTGGAGAAATACCTTGAAAAAGAGGCCAAACAAACAGGCAGGCAATGGGATGGATAGAGCTCACCTTTCCCCATAATGAGTGCGTTCACCTGTTCATCTCCTCACCTGGGGCACAGGGATCACTCTCCTGCACCGACATAAAGCAGCTCTTTGAGTCCAAACGGCAAAGGCCACACCCATCTCTAGAAGCCCCCCTCAGCTCCAAGCTAAGCAGCCCTCCAGGCCGACCCTGTAACTGATCCTACTAGGTTTTCTGACACCAGAAACTTTCTCACACTCACACACACCATCCACAGAGAGGAAAAGTGTGAACAAAGTGTGTATGCGGCACACACACAAAAGTCAACAGGACAAAGATAAGCAAGGATAATTGGCTTTGGGGCACAGGGTCTCACAGGTAAATAGAATGATACAAGCTGGGATGCAGAAACTAAGCTAGTGCCACATCTATGCACTGGTGTGGAGATTTCAGTCAGTCAAACTTCCAGTTCATTGTGCACACGAAAGATGAATAAATCATTAGTGTGAAATGGCACAGTGCTGTGGATCTCAATGTTTGGTCAGATCCAAATGTTATTACAACAGCATGAACTTTAAGCCATTAGGCCTTACTGTGTCTATATTTGCAATACTTTTATAATGAAAACAAGCTACGCTGGGATGACTCTGAGTAAACGTCCAAGCATTTTTTTTTCTATAAGAATAATACATGAAATAAATAAATTAAAGTACTTGTTCAGGGCCTAAACAAACACAAATTAGTGGAAAGAATTTGGAACTTGCCTAATGGTCCATAATAGTGAAATGAGTTGAAAACACAAGCAGACCATATATTCCCACAAAACCTTCAGACAGTTGACAGAAGACTGCATGAGAAAAGGAAAAATACCACATACGCAGGACAACAATCAATATCTGCCCCTCGCATCGCTCACCTTTGGTTGTTATAATGGAAAAAGTAATTGGTCTGTCTATTTCAAGACAATTGTTCTGACATCAGAAAACCTGGATGCTCCATCATTAAATAATACAACACACACAGAGGGAGCAGAGACACCCTCTAAGAATTCTTCTAGACTGAAAACAGAGAGAAAACTGAAGACAGCGAGAGGCTTAAACCCACTAACAAGAAAAGAAAAGACAGCTGCACATTAGAGACAATTGTTATTTAGATAATATTATACAGTAACCTATTTATAACATAACAGCATGTATGTGACATTATCACTACTATACTTTTCCATACTGGGATTCCTTAATTTCACTTTGATGCAGCTACATGTTACCATGCCCCATGAGAAATAACACAATTATCTACCATAGAAAACAATCAAAGTCATCTTGTTTCTATTTTTCCTAAACCAACCATCAAAAGCCATAGTATCTTGGACATGTAAACCCTCTTTCTTTCAGTGACATTATTATTCAATGCTCTGCTCAGCTAGAGTAGAATGTTTTACATGAAGCTGAGCTGGTTCCCTTGGTAACCGCAGAGATGACCCACTCGGCCCCTGTACTCACCGGCCAGGCATATTTGAAGGGAATGACAATGTGCCTATTAGTGTTGTCCTCCACTCCATGGCTTGGGTGGCGGAGTGAATGAGAG
Organism: Periophthalmus modestus; assembly: GCA_019594935.1. NCBI lineage: Eukaryota > Metazoa > Chordata > Actinopteri > Gobiiformes > Gobiidae > Periophthalmus > Periophthalmus modestus. Next base: position 20,892,483 of record JAIEZT010000016.1, read on the forward strand.
TTCCCACCAAGGACCCCCGTGCTGCCCGTCCCAAACGTGCATGGTCCAGTTGGAATGACCCTGGCCTGATACTCCTTAAGACATGCCTGGAAATAGGTATCACATTGGTCCCTGGCAGAGCACCGCTGATCCCCGTTGGCCTGCAGGTCGCAGCAAGCCCCATTATGCAGCAGTCCATGGAGATTCTGGAAGTGACGGATCTGAAGCTCGAACATTCCCACTGCCAAAACAACCTGCAGAAACAAACATAATTCATTATTATTTCAGTGTTTTAACCCAAACCAATAAGTCAAGTCAAACTGCCACTTTGCAGTCAAAGATAATTGTATTATATGTTTTTGGAATGTATATCTATCCTTTCCATTTGTTTTGGTAGCAGTACTTCAAGAATATTTTTTACAATATTGAATCCTGTTTTTAATAATTATCCAGAAAGACCAAAAAAGTCACAAATATGCAGAAATTCCATTAAATACAATTTGTCTGTATCTGTAGGATACCCACAAATTGAAATCAAATTAACAAAAGAAACATGGAGAAACTTCTTGCTCCTTCAGTGGGGTGAATAATTAGTATTACTATTTAGCCTACATTTGGTTTATTGCCTTGGCCTCATGAGATACAAAGAAAATACACATTACCCCCAGAGTGATTTAGTCCTGTTTTCCCAATATGCCACAGTTATCTTATGTTTCAGACTGCTGTCATCAAGATAAACAAAAGAAAGACAGATTTTACAAAGTTGTTAGGGTGAGTTTGGCTAATATCATATCACTTTGTTTTCTTGATTCTATTTTATTTTATTTATTTATTTATTTATTTTTTCTGTCTATGTACCTTACCCATCTTTTTTTCCCAGGGGAAGATAGCACTGAATCTCATTCATATCTCTCCTCCTTTTACTTTTCTGTGTGACAAACAGATTCTACTGTTTTGTTTCTTTTTCTGGCTATCACAGCGTCCTCACATTGTTACAGCTATCTGCCAGTTTAAAGATGAGATGGAGGTGGTACACACTTCAGTTAACAAGGCCCCCAGAGAGTCCCAGGCCACTGAGGTCAGGTGGGAGTGCTACTGTCTGTCTGTATATCACTGTCGAGGAAACAATAGCTTTTGGTCTGTATCTGGCAGTAACAGTAACAGTACATTTTGCCAGTATTTTCATCATCTGCTGCATAAATATATCTAACCAGGTTACACACATGAGTTCCTGAAATCAACTATCCATTCATAAACTGTAAACACATAAAAATGATTAGATGATGAGCTGAATGAGTCAGGCCTCATTGTTGGAGGATGCCCCCCTCTTGCCCCTGTCCCAGAGCAGAGGGGGTGAGGGGGGAGGGGTGAAGTCCCACTCCACATCAAAAGGCTTATGGAGATACAGTGGCGTTCATCACTCGGCATGGTCCTTTCTTCCTCTACTGCACTGTGTGCCCAAGCCATTCCCCACATACCAGCGTTTCAGCGCTTACACGGACCAGACATACACCAGATACACAAGTGGGACCAGTCCAGAATGGCTTTGTATGAAAACCTGAAGAAACTTAAGCTATATATATATATATATATATATATATATATATATATATATATATATATATATATATATATATATATATATAAAATCTCCTCCTCATCCGCGGGTGGTCTTTATCCCCTCTTTTTCCACGCTCGGGCCTGGGAGCTTGAGGGTTATGCGCAGTATCTTTGCTGTTCCTGGTACTGCACACACTGGATATATATATATATATATATATATATATATATATATATATATATATATATATACATATATATATATATATATATATATATATATACACATATACATACACATATATACGCCTGCATGGAGTTTTGTCAAGCGGTCTGATTTAAATTATTACCCCACCGTGGATAAATTATTGTAGTGACACCAAAATGGGGAAAAAATTTTATTCTGCAACAAGGAGCTACAAGTCAGTTCACTCTAAAAAACATGGAGTGATTGAATTAATGATGATTTTCTCTGTATAGTCTAGTGAACCTTCATTTTAGGACCCAATTGTGCAAAATGCAGCTAACAACTATCATATTTTATGTAAGGCTTTCTTCGTGCTCATGTTCATGTCCAGAAGCATGTCCTGGCTGTTTAACACGGTAGGCTCCACAGAGAGCAGAGGGAGTGGACAGTGTTGTGCTTCAGCTGCAGGGATGCAGTGAGCTCACACAGACATGCTCACGGTTCACACGCCCCAGAGATGGTTTTTCTGTGCCCTGGACTCCACACACCCAGGATGGGGATGCCTGGAGGTTTTAGGGGGAATAACACAGCCACAACAGAGCTGAGCCCATTCAATAAAACTTGGTTGCTCAAGGGGAAAAGGTATTATCTTGGTTTGATTGACACTGATAGACAATTTAGGGAATAAAATCACCTAGCCTGTTCAGATAGCTTTAGGCAGTGCACAATAAACTGAATCAATACATTTCAGCAGTAGGCCAAATGGCTTTAGGGTGCGTGAATTAAACATATTTTGGCAATATAAAAACTATAAATTAACTGCTTTTATTCAGCACAAAAATACAATGTGTGCCTTTTCCATGCCAGGTACAGTTGAAGTGTGGGATGGTGTCCGGAGGGCTGAAACAACAGGTGGGCAGAGTGCTATGCAGGGGCTCAGAAATGAGGACAACCCAACAAGAAAGGACTACTGTTCATTACAGTATACTAACATGCAGCTGTGCTCAGAAATGAAGCACAGTCAAAAGTCAGCGTGGGAGCTTTAAGTGGGGTGCAGGAATAGACCTTAATCGGTGCTTACCTGCGGCTGTATCGTGAGCGCAACCAGGAAAATCACAGTCCGCTGCAGGTGGAAGTGTCTTCTGTGGCCCGACGTGCCCATATTTGGGTCTACAGTAAATTTTATGGTCCTGTTCCAAGAATTGATTCGACTTCCACCAGACGCTCTTGGCTTCTCCATCCCTGCGTCAAGTAGCGCGCTCCTCCGTGTCCGCTGTCCTCTCCACTTCATCACGTCCAGTTCAGCAAAAACATAACGAGAGCTACTTGCCCACAGTTTTCACGCGTTGCCCTAGTTCCACTTGGGCATAAACACTCCACTCGCCTATGGCAAAGCGCTTCCTCCCACCACCACCTGCTTTAAGAAGCTTTAAAGGTCCAATCTGGCGGCTCACTTCACTTGGACTCTCATCCCAATTAACAGGCGCAACTCTCTCTTGGACACAATAGAAAAAAAACACGTGACAAAGAGGCCACTTGTTTTTTTCCTATTCAAAGTTGTGTCCACTAGCGGAATGATTTGAGGCGCTACTCTCATCTGAGCGGTGCCCCATCACTTGTCAATCCGATACGAAACCTACCGGCGGCCACTGAGCCACTGTGGGAAACAATGAGTGAGCGCGAGAGCGGAGGGTGTGTCCTGAGGCAGGGACTATCCGTCTCTTGTCCAAATGGCTCCTCTCTCTCTCTCTCCTTCTCTATCTCTCTCTATGTATTTTATAAACTTATTTTTTGGTTACCTCAGTTCTATTGCTTTTCTATTCCTTCTCTGTAAGTGGATTGTAATTTCAGTCCCATGTGTGCCCAACAAACATTAAAGCTTGTCATCAGGAACAATTAGGCTAAAACGTATTACCAGGTCTCTGCTGGTACCCTAAAACAATAAACGAAACGTTTTGTTTTGTTTTTGCTTTGTTTATTTATTTATTTTTATTTTGTTTTGTTACCTGCAGGGTGTTTGTATAGCCTATGCTTAGACTTACTGAATGGATGAGCGCATAGACTGTATGAAGATACACATATATACAGTCTATGGATGAGAGGCATACACTAATAAAGGATTACTGTTCCCCATTTGGCAGGTCAAATTAAAACACTGCATATTTTCCAAAGTTTCACTTCTTACAATGTGTGGCCTTTATTGCAGCCAGTCTATAATGAGATTCTGCACCAACCCCTTCCTCGCCTTCGGTCCGGTCTATCAATGGCGTGTTGCTCAAGAGCTTCCCTGACAACCGCTGGTGTTTCCGCGGCTTGGCACTCCGCACTGACCCGGGCTCAGAACAGAGGACTCTTCAGCAGCAGACCGTTCATTTGCATAGAGCAGAGGGCAGTAACCTTCAGACACGGCCAGAGTTATAGGCAAGCCAATTGACGCTCACATTTCTTAAGTGAGAGGAGGAGACTTTCATTATGGGCGTACTCTGGGCGTACCTGGAGAAAGGTTTAAAACGTTGGCGCCTAAATAAGGGCTTGGGCCTGATTTGGCGCCATCTAGTGCTCACTTTCTTCAGGGGGAAATTGGAACGAGCCATTGTGACTGCACTTTTTTTCATTTCGGTTGTTTATTGCACTGAAATAAATGCATATAACACTGAGTAGGCTTGCATCTCCATAAACCTGACTCATTTGGTCTGGGGACCTCCTCCTGCTTGTTTCCAGGGAAACGTTTCTTTGGCTTTAATCTTCCAGAATATGGCACAAAATGTATCGATCTCCATGTTAAATGTTTCAAAGTATATTTTTTGGCATTTAGCTTTTGCAGATAAAACAGTAGCTTGTGAGCAGCATTTACACTGAGAGTAGGCTTCATCAAACTTAATGCTGGTGTTAGCAACTTAGTTAGCACCCTACTCTAAACCAATCTATTTTCAGAAAGGTTTATTGATTTTCAGCCATATTTTGGTTTGAGAGCTTCACAAACTCAAAAAACAAAAACAAAAACAAAAACGAATATTGTGAAAACAGTTTAATGGTCATATATAAAAAGCTCCAGGTACAATGTCTGGGAAACCAGACTCTGGGTGCAATGCTTGAAATAAAGACTGCTGAAACAAGTGGGTATACTTACAGATGAATACTTACACACTATCTTCAAAAATATTTACTAAAAATGCGAATAGTTTAAAAAAAAAAAAAAAAAAAAAAGGAAAGGAAATAAAAAAGAAAAAGGACTCAAAATATGAAGTGAGAGTGACATTATTTTTTGGCAAAAGAGATCTTCATGGCATTAGTTTGCGTGATCTTAAAGCCTTGCAGAGCCTCTCGTGCAGCTCCAGCCTGCACTTCATTATCAAATTCCACAAAAGCAATATCATGGCGGCCTGGGACCAAACGCACTTCCTTGAACCCTGGGAACCTGTATGTTCAAATGAGAATAAAGTTAAAGCTTGGAAGTTTGAAACTAAAATATTGCAAAATGACAGAGTTGACACTGACTGGTTGAAGAGCATAGATAGCATGAGTTCATTTGTCTCTTCAGGCAGGTTGGTGAGGAAGAGGATATGATTTGGAGGATTTTCTGACACCTGGAATGAAGCAGTTTCTGAACACATGCCCCTGAACAGCAGTATGTCATAATTTGCTGCCAGAAGAGGCACAGTACCTGTTGTGGCATTTGTCCAGGCATCATCTGACCAGGAATTGCCCCAGGAATCTGGCCAGGAGTCATTCCGGGAGGAGGCATCATACCAGGAGGGGGCATGTATGGTGGCTGACCAGGCATGTGCATCATACGAGGAGCCTGGTTCAAAAAAGGAATGCTTGATTTAGTAAAGGTGTCTTCATAATTTGAGCTATAGGGAAAACGTATAGCCAAATGGACATAAATGTAAATGTTTTGCTCACAACCATTGATGCAGGGACACCAGCCACCATGCCGGCTGCAGCGGCCTTCTTGGATCCTTCTGGTTTAGGTTTCTTGATCCTTTCCTTTTTGCGGTCACGCTCTACATAGGTCCCCTTCATTTTAGCAATAATGTCAGAGTCCTGTTTAGCATATTGGATTCTCTGAAAAAAAATAAAGGTGACGTCACAATATTAATTAAAGCCAAACACATTAAACAAAGTGTTTTTTTGAAAGGCATCGTTCTTACCATGGGCTTGTCATAAAAAGGAAACCCCTGCATCGATCTCAGAGCATTGGAGGCGCTGTTAACCTCTTTGAATATGACAAAAGCCTGGCCTTTCATCTTTATGTTTCGTGCAACCAGGATGTCTAGAATTTGCCCGAATTGTGAAAAAATGGCGTACAGAGATTTCTTCAACTCTGAGAAAAAGGGAAACACGTTTAAGCACAACTTTGAACCCATGTGCTTGTTTAAGCAGTAACACCGCGTACCATCTTTCTTGATCTTCTCGTTTAAGTTGTTGATGTATATTGTGTGGTTCAGCCGCACCTCCGCAGTTGTCATTTTATTACCTGTGAATGATAATCAGAAAGTACTAAGTCGTGTAACTATTAATTGAAGCAAAAAAACAAACAAAAACTAAATCGATTTGGTTAGCACTTAGCCCTAGGTTAGCAAAAAAGCATTTTTCGACCGGTGAATGCTTTTAGTGTCCACAGACCAGACTTTTATAGATGTATAAATAAATATAAATAGCGGTCCACCTACAAAAGCGTCTCGTACATCCAGCGTGTATTAAAAGTAAGCAGTAACAAACACATTAATACATACAAATAAACCTCACCGTGGATCCGATGAATGAAAACGACGTTCACAAGCGCTAGAGTTTGTAATCTCGCGAGATTGTCTGTTTTTCTTCTTTTACTGTTATACGGTGGAGGCAAATTGTTTTAGTGCACAGGCGCCACCCTCTGGAGTGTGTGTGAACAATCTGGTTTACTAATTTCACATCATTGGCTTAGGCGTTTTCTTCTGAACTTTTGCTGTCAAGTTTTATGTCTTTGTTTTATGTACTAACCATTAATTACCAAGAGTATTGTTTACACATACACAAAATGAGATAATATGAGGGCACACACAGTCAGCAGATGGCGATATAATATAAATGAGCTAAACTAAAGAGCAGAGGCGACGGTCTGTGTTATACACACAACTGTCTATAGAGAGCGCTAATACAACTTCTTGGACATGAGCCGTCGTTAAATTCCACAGAAGAAGAAGTAGTAATGAGCGCTGTTATTATAATGGATCCATGGCCGCGGGCTGCCAAATAAGGGCGGAGTATGGATTAAAATAACGGGGCAGAGGCCTGCGAGAAGGATCGGGTCTGAGTGATTAATATTAACGAGTACATGAGAAATATTCTGTAGTGTAATTTGACTTTATTCAGTCATTGTCCTTTTTCGCACATTAGACAAAAATCTAGGTTGCTACTGAGGAAAGGTTATTGTTCCGTTCCTGCTCACTTTCGCTTGAGTTGTTCTTAAAAGTTCTTAAAACGAACTATTTCTTAATATTTGCACTAGTTTTATGCACCAAGCAGCCACTGATATGTCTCAGAATGGGTGTTGTTCAATACCACCACCTCCTCTGCCCGCCTGTGGTCCGCAGCCAAAGAAACTCTATCAAATAATCGCCAGCAGCAAGTCTGCTGTGGAGGGGGACTACACCGAGGCCCGCATACTGCTCGGACAGAGACAAAGCAGGTGAATGATTTACTCATGAAAATACCCACATGTATTTTACAGTACAAATGCATAATAATTGTTTTTTTTTTTATGTTTTTGCTTTCTTGTTTCAAGTTTTAGGACTGATCTGATGTGGGTTTTAGTGAACACCTATGTGCCTTCCCTCATTCAAGATGGTCCTCAGTGAGTTTGTCACCTTATTGCCATAGTCTAGTAGTAGGCCTACAACATACAGCCAAATAGGGGCGTTTGCATAAACAAATTGAGTTAGTTTTTCAGTCATTTCTCTATGCAATTGTACCTGTGCAGCTTATGTATTTGTGTTGTGAGTATTTGAGTGTATTTTTTATTTACCTTGAAGGTGTGGTTTGGTGGCATTGTGGATGGCTGCACACCTCCGCCAGCCACAGCTGAATATTGACATGGAAACTGTTACACAGACAGCTCTGAGCAAAGCATACACTGCTCAAGGGGAAATGTTTTCAGGTAACTTTATGCACTACACTATGCAGTTATAATACAGGATTTTCAATAACAAGTTTATCTGCTCTCATATATCAGCTCAAAATATGACACTGTTGGCAGAAGAGATTTGTGGCTGCAAGGCTCAATTGCTGTCAGGTGGTTTACGAGATGACAACGCATCAGCAATTATAAAACACCTGTGGGATCGACAGCCTGTTCTCATCCCGTATCCTGTTCTGAAACAGAATGTTGTTGTTGCATTTTTGTTTGGTAAAGCAGAACAAGTCATACAGAAATAAACAACTTCTTTTGACTGAAAACTCAGTTATGACGAGGATTTTAACCACGCACCGTGTAAGCGAAGTGGCGTCAAGGCACACTGGGCTGTTGCATCAGGTAAGTGATTATGTTGATGTAATTATATTTTTATTAGTGAGTGCAAAATATATGCCTTTTTATTTAGGTGTTCTTCTTGGATTGGACCATGGAAGCCTAAGTAAACAGCACCTTGAGCCTGACCCATCTCTGCCTTGGCTGTACTTGCCTACTGATGCTTCACCATGTCCCCTGAGCAGTTCCCAACCCAGAGAGGTTTATATATTGGCCAAGCAGGGCAAGAGCCTCCGTTACCAGATATGGAGTTTAGATTGCATAGCTGAAAGCAATGAGCAGCTTAGGACACTAGACCCCAAAAGAGAAAACAATGGGACCTACTATGTGCTACCTGAAGGAGGGGTGGAGGCTGGATTATTGGGCCAAGCAGTATTGCTTCATACAAGGTCACTGAAGCAATAAGTGCTAGATTTTCCTAAAAGAAGAGTGACTGAATAGCTTAATTTATTCATCTTAAAATGTACTATATTCTGCTGCTGCAAGTTACAAGACATCAATGCTTTATTTATAACTTGTGAATTTCTTTGAGAAGAATAAATGTAATTATATTAAAATGTTGCAAGTTTCTTATTTTCAGTTTGTTATCCTGGCCAATAAAATAGAGTTCAGTGTTTCTGTTCATCCTGTAAATGAATTTAAAACTCTATAAAAATTACCATGCAGAACACTGGTTTATAGTAAAAATAAAAGGAACAGAGTGCCATAAATTAAGAAATCTGTATTTTTTGTAAACGCTTACAGAAAGTTGAAACCAAACAAATTGTTGCTTAAATTCTGTATTTGTTAGTTTTCCAGTTTTCATTTCCAGTTAATACAAAAGGATGAAACTTCACATGTTGAACGCAGGCTTTTATCAGCTCACTCACTTTGAATACAAATTTTTCACTGCTTTAATCCCAGCTAAATGAAAAACACTGATCAAAAGCTGACCATGTTTATTACTGTGCTTTAGTTTGTGTGTAAACCCAGGACTGTTCACAATCAATACACACAGAGGCACTACTTGTTTGTTCAATGGCTTTGTCAAGATCCATTGTGCAACAGTTTTCAAGCAAAGACAAAATCTTGTAAATCTGTATGCAGCTGCGTTAACAAAAAAAATCAAATTAACTAGCATAAAAAACACTTTCACTTGACAGCTGTAGAGACACTTTGGGGTAATATGTTTTCTTTATACGCAAATTAACCTGAATTTTAAAAATAAAAAATAAAACAGTTCACAGCAATGGAATGAATCTTAAAAATGGTAGGCACAGAAATTGTACAAACAAGTTAAAGAAGCCAAATAATTACTTAAATAAATCTGTATTTACATATTAGGTAACATATGG